>MDKI01265656.1:0-35951 GCA_005239505.1 Nicotiana paniculata | reverse complement strand
AACTCAATATTTACACTATAATTTAAATCATACAAAGAAAATATAATAGTTTACTTATTAAATTCTAATTAAAAGATATTCCATATATATACACTTTAAGAATGTGAGTATCATTATTATTATTTATTTATTTACTTTAATTAAATAAAATCTACTAAGTGTAAGATAAAAGCTTAAAACATCAATATTAGACCTAAAAGGAATATTTCTACTAAAATAGTATAACATTTGAGTGTGGTCAAAAATTAGTTGTTCACAGGTTTATTGATTTTCCATCCTCCACTATCCATCTAGTGTTGTTAATGCATAGCTCCGTTCCTTTTCTTATAAATTTCCAGGTGTGAGAGCCTTTGTTCTTGGTGTCCTTCAGATTGTATTTGCTGGTTAAAGTTCTGGTCCATAGGGCCTCTTGCTCATTTCTAAACCTCCATGCTAGGGCTGCATTGAAGGCATAGTTTTTCCAGAGTGTATTAGGGATACCTAGGCCTCCTTATTTTTTTGGCATTGTAACTATGCTCCACCTGGCTAAGTGGCATTTCTTCCTGGTTGTTGTGCTTCCCTAGAGAAAGTTTCTTTGGATTGTTTCTATTTTATAAATGGTTGTTTTGGGGAGGTCATATATTTGCATGACGTGGTTTGGGATTTCGGCTAAGGTTTCTTTGATGAGTGTTGTCCTACCGGCCAGTGTGAGGAACTTAGTTTTCCAGCCTTTAAGTCTGGTGTTCATCCGGTCTAAAATGAATTGGAAGTTTTTTTTGGTGGAAGAGTTATTGGGCATGGGGAAACCTAGGTATTTACCAAAGTTATGCACACTTCTCATTGAGAAGAAACTACTTAGATGGTCTTTAAGGTATGGAGGTGTATTTTTGAAGAACATAATTTTAGATTTTTCAAAGTTGATGGCTTGCCCTGAAGCCTCACATAATTTGTTGATAATATCAATAATCGAGTTGCAACTCCTTTGGTTTGCTTCTGCTAGGAGGATAAGGTCATCCGCAAAGAACAAGTGAGAGAGCTCTGGGATTTTTGGGGATATCTTTATCGGGATCCATCTGCAGCAGTCTATTTCATGGTCAATTAATCTTGACAGCATTTCCATACATATGATGAAGATGTACGGTGACAGGGGATCTCCCTGCCTGATGCCTCTTGATGGCTCAAAGGATTATTTTTTGAGTCATTTATTTGGATGGCCATGGTGGAGGTGGTGATGCAGAACATAATGAGTATGATAAGGTCAGGGGGGAAGTTTAGTGATGTAAGGGAGAATTTATGAAAGACCATTCAGTCTTATCGAAGTCTTTCTCAAGGTCAATTTTGAGGATCATTTTTTATTTTCTTCCTTTAACTGTCTTAAAGTGATCAAGCACTTCCCTTATGACTATGGAATTGTCAGCAGCTCTTCTGCCTTTGATGAAGCTGGTTTGGGTAGGGTGTACTAAGGCTTTTAAGAGAGGTTAATACGGTTTACAATAATTTTCGTAAGGACTTTATAAGTCGTGTTGCACAGGCTTATGGGTCTAAATTGCTTTATTGTTTCCGCATTTTGACATTTTGGAATGAGACATATTAGAGTATTGTTCATGTTTTTAGCATACTTTTTATTTTGAAAGAATCTTGACAAAAATCAATAAGTTATTTATTTGTCTCCTTCCAATATTTTTGGTAGAAGAAAGGGTGCAGCCCATCCGGGCCCGGGGATTTATAGGGTTTAAAGGAGTTTAGGGCTTTGTGAATTTCCTCTAAAGATGGGATATATGTTAGATATTGATGCTCTTGCTCTCTAATTTTTGAGTTGTAGGACATATAATTGGTATTAAGCAAACATTTATTATGTCTCGTAGTGTAGAGATTTTGGTAATAATTAGTAATTTGGTCTTTAATGATGTTTTGGTCTTAGTGCCAATTCCATGCCTCGTCTTTTAGGCACATTATTCTGTTTTTCCTTCTTCTTTGTATTGTAGTAATGTGAAAGAATTTTGTGTTGGCGTCACCGTCCTGAATCCATTGAACCCTTGACTAAAGTTTCCAAAATTCCTCCTCTTGAGTTAGTATTAAGTTGTACTCGCGGAGGAGGTTATTTTCTAGATTTATGAGGAATTGGTTATGAGGGTAGTTTATAGAGAATTGAATTCCCTTTAACCTAGCTAATAACTTGTTTTTTCATTTAAAAATGTTACCAAAGGTGTGTTCATTCCACTCCTTAACTTTCAAGCTGAAGTTGTCTATTGCTTTGGTAATATTTGGTTGACTCGACCAAGTGTTGTGAACTAAGTCTCTAAATGAGGGGTGAGTTATCTACATAGACTCTATCCTAAAGATATTGCTTTTTGACCTAAAATTCTTCAAAAAATCTACTTTTATTGGGCAATGATCCGAGTGGACTCTAGTTAGATGGTGGACACTAGCTTCTTGGAATAGTTCAGTCCATTCCGTATTGGCTACACATCTATCTAATAGTTCCATAATTATGGTTTAGCAATTTTTCCTCTTGTTAGTCCAAGTAAATTTAAGTCCTCTAAATCCTAAATCAACAAGTCTGCAATGGTTTAAACAGTCCAAGAAGTGTGAAACTCTACTATAATTTATAGGGAGGCCCCCAAATTTCTCTGAGGCTCGGGTGACTTTGTTGAAGTATCCTGCTACTAACCATGGCCCTTTGTAGTTTTCGGCCACTATCCTTAAGTTGTCCCACAGTAATTTTATTTCTTCTAGCAAGTTACTAGCATAAATAATAGAGGGAAGTCACTTTTTAGAAGAATTTTGTACCTTTACCATGGCGTGTATTTCTTGGTCCGTTCCTCCAATTTGGTCTACTAGAGTGTCACCATTGTTCCACATGAGAACTATGCCTCCCGAGTTTCCATTTGCCGACATTTGAATGAGACTAGAGTATCCAAAATCATGTACTAAGTCATGGTGGTCATCCTGTTTTGTTTCTAGGAGTGCTATTATGCTAGTTCGATGATAGTCCATCATTGCTCTAAAAGCTCTTCTAAACTTGACGCTACCAGCGCCTCTGCAATTCCAAATGATCATATTCATGCTTGTGTTTCTTGTTGAAGAAACCCCTTCATGGCTGCTCATGCATTCCCTGTGTGTCCAGTAATGTGTGAACATCGTGGGTACTAGCACTACGGCATGTTGATAAATGCTCGGAGGGTTCGTCTTTCTTATGGAGATTGAGCATTTCCTCAAATCCACCGGGCAACTTAAGATGTATTTTTTTTCTTTTCTTTCTTTGAACACCATTATTTTTGGATATCGTAGTACCCCATGCTCCACTATTCTTTCTGTTAGAGACTCGTCCTCTTCTTCCTCCTCGTACACTTGGGTTTGACGTTGGTTTTGTGCTTGAGGGGGTGGCACTACCTGGGGTTGGGACACTACTGTACTGTTGTTGTTGGTGGCTGGGATTTGGGGTGTTTGCTGCATGGGTTGCTGCATGGGCTGTGGGGTATTTAGGGGTTGGTTATTTGCATGGTGTGGGTATAGAGGGAGATGTTGACTGGGCATACTTGGTGTGGGGAGTTGGTTCTAAGCTTGGGTGCTCCAAGGTGAGGGATGTTGTCCTGCATGTAGAGTCGCTAGTTGGGGTTGTAGCGGGCTCATCCATGGACGTAGCCATGCATTGCTTAGACCTAGTTGTAGGCCCTCCGCCACTATTTGAGCTAAGTATCTTGGGTCTCCTATTTGAATTATTATGTCCCTCCCCTCTAGTTGTAGACTCACATTCAGAGATTTCCTCATTAGACCCAATTCCATCCAAGATTGTGGAGTGTGGTCCGATGGGGTTGGCCTTGTGGTGAAGATCAGTGGGGTTTGGTGTTGGTTCATGGGGTTTGGGCGTGTCCAGACATAGTTCCTGGGCCTGTGGAATCTTCTGTTGTGATGGTGGTTTGGGGAAAGTCTGGGCATGTTGTGTTTGTGTAGGGATAGTGTTTGAGTCTTGTAGTTGAAGATTACCTTGCTTAGGGGTATTATTTATTTGGTTTAGTAAGCCCGTTGCCCCTTGGTTGTGCTCTTTGATGTGTAAGATATCTTGCCTTGTCTTAGGATCCAAATTGTCTAGAACATTAATGGTTGATTGATCTAGGTTTGACAAAAGTTGGTGTGGGGTAGTACTATGATCCTTCTCTAATGAGTTGTTATGGTAAGTTGATGGGGATGATGTCCATCTTTTGGGTATTAGTTATGCTGACATATTTTTATTATCCATTGTTATTAGTTATGCTGACATATTTTTATTATCTATTGTTTGATTTGATGTATTAAAAGCATTGCACAATTTCTAAAAGAATTGTTTGTTTACAAAAATACTCTCATAACCATCTTCTTAAAAGAAACATATGTTGTGGAATATTTTTATATTACAAAGGCTTAAATAATTATTTGATTTGTCTACCTATATTGTAGTATATAAATTAATATTACTTATAAAAAAGAAAATATGCTAAGTATTTATTTATTTACTAGGATATAATTTTGTCTCTCACTTTCTTGGATTTCAACTTGCATTAATATAATTATAGCAATATTTAATCAAGCATAAATTTTGAAGGACAATTTTGTCTTTAACTAAGTTAATGCATGCATTAAAACTCATTGCATTGTTAATACCATAGTTTCTTATGCAGTTGTTAATACAGTCTATTTTGTACTATATTTTTTGTATATTGATAGTCTATTTAGTATATTTTTTGTATAGTGATAGTTTATTTTGTATATATTTTGTACAGTGACAGTCTATTTAATATATTTTTTGTATAATGACAGGGTGTTGTGTATAAATTTGATAGACTGAGTATGTTCATGTAAATACGAAAGGAGGAAAATTGTGCCAACGTGAGCTAATATTCAACCATGAGTTTGAAAACATCCCTTGAGGATTATATAAGATATTCTTCAAATTTCACATTCATTTTTTTTACTTTAGTTGAATGGAGAGAGGTAAAGTCTACCAATTGATAAATGGATGCATGGTTTTGAAGAAGAGGAATGCATTAGATTGTATGGCCTGGCATCTTCATAGAAATTTTAATGAGATTGTAGAACAAAAAATAGATGAATAAATAAGCAGGTCCTCTAAACTTTTCATTCCTTTTTCACCATCTGAAACTTCATTAAAGATAACCAGCCTCGCACATGCACCCACTGGCCATTTCCCCAGCCCCGCACATGCACCCAATTGCTAGATTTTGCGGGCTCGCACCTGCGAGATAAGTTCTGCATGTGCAATTACATCAGTAGGCAGCAAGTATCAACTTATTCTAAGTACAAATTTGACCCGTTAACCATCCGGAATCCACTCGAGGCCCTCGGGACCTCAATTAAACATACCAACAAGTCTTAAAACACCATAAAAACTTAGTCGAGCCTTTAAATCACATCAACGAACGCTAAAAATACGAATTACACATCGATTCAAGCCTAATGAACTTTGAAACTTCAAACTTCTACATCCGACGTCGAAACCTATCAAATCAAGTCCGATTGACCTAAAATTTTGCACACAAGTCATAATTGACATTACGGACCTACTCCAACTTCCGGAATCATAATCCAACCCCGAAATCAAAAAGTCCACTCCCGGTCCAACTTTCCAAAATTAAATAAAAATTTCTAATTTTCGCCAATTGACACTAAAATGACCTACAACCCTCCAATTCAACATGTGAACACGCTCCTAAAACCAAAATCACCCTACAGAGCTATTGGAACCATCAAAACTCCATTCCGGAATCGTCTTCACACAATTCAAACTACGGTCGATTCCTGCTACTTAAACTTTCATTTTTTCGGACTATGTGACCCATTTGACTCCGAATCCAAACACAAATCCTCCCGACAAGTCACAAAACGCGAAAATGAAATATAGGGAGCAATAATTAAGGGTCCGGGGCTAATACTCTCAAAGCGACCGTCCATGTCGTTACATCTTCCCTCTCTTAAGAAAAAACATTCGTCCTCGAACGAGTATGGAGACATACCTTAAGTGGTGAAAAGATGAGGATAATGGATGCGCATATCGTGCTCGGTCTCCCAAGTCACCTCCTCGGCCGAATGACCCCTCAATTGAACCTTCATAGACGCGATGTTCTTTGACCTCAACTTTCGAACCTGCCTGTCCAAAATGGCCACTAGCTCCTCAACATTAGATAGGTTCTTGTCCAACTGGACTGATATGAAGTCTAGCACATGAGACAGATCGTCTTAATACTTCCAGAGCATGGAAACATAGAATACTTGATGAACTGCAGAGAGACTAGATGGTAGTGCAAGTCTGTAAGCCATCTCTCCAACCCTCTCAAGAATCTCAAAAGGCCCGATATACCTAGGGCTCAACTTGCCCTTCTTTCGGAACCTCATAAAACCTTTCATGGGCGAAACCAAGAGCAAGACCCGCTCCCCAACCATGATTGCAATGTCGCAAACCTTCCGATCCGCATAACTCTTCTGCCTGGACTGGGTTGTACGAAGTCGATCCTAAATCAACTTAAACTTTTCCAAGGCATCCTAAACCAAGTCTGTACTCAGTAGCCTAGCCTCGCCCTGCTCGAACCAACCCACTGGAGACCGGCACCTCTTACTATACAGAGCCTTCGGCATCATCTGAATGCTCGTCTGATAACTGTTGTAGCAGGAAAACTTTGCAAGTGGAAAAAACTAATCCCAAGTACCCCCCTCCCCCCCAAAAAAAATCCATCACACACGCAAGAAGCATATCCTCTAATATCTGAATAGTGCGCTCGGACTGTCCGTCTGTCTGAGGGAGAAATGATATACTCAACTCCACACAAGTACCCAACTCATGTTGTACGGCTCTCCATGATGTAAACTGCGTACCCCAGTCAGAGATGATAGATACCGGTACGCCATGAAGCCTGACAATCTCGTAATGACCATACCAAGTCCTGAAAGCAGTCCTCAGGATATATGGCTCTCGAATCTTCAATTGATAATAGCCTGAACACAAGTCGATCTTAGAGTAAGGGTGGGCATAATACCGGCCGAACCAAAAAAATAGGCCGAACTATGAATTTTGATTTTCAATTTCCGTTTAATCGGTTATTCGGTCGATGCATTTTTTTTAAATTGTTAAATTTTGGTTTTTTGGTGCTATTTATGATTTTGGTATTTCGGTTAAACTGAAAACCCGAAATTTTGGGTATGAATCCAAAACTTATTACCCATATGAAGCCCCAATCTGAATTCTGAAGCCCCCAAATTTCCAAAACCCATCTAAAGCCTAACCTAATACTTAGCGACTTATGTTACTTCCCACTTCCTAGTTATTCCCTTCCTTAGAAATCAGAAATTAGGGTTCCTACTCTAGTCCTCTGTGCGACTGTTGCAGTGCTGCCGACGCCCACTGTTGTCTGCTGTGACGCCTTCTTCCTCAACTCGTCGCCCATCCTTCTTCCTCAGGTTAGTGGTTACCTCCTTCTTCTGAGTTCCTTTTCAGTTTCAGAAGCACTAGAAGCTCTTAATGTCTAACATGAAGCCCTTCAAGATAAACATGCTAATCTGGAATTTTGTATCGTATCATTAATAACAGTTTGTTCAACCTATTCTATCTTTATTGTAATCAAATTATCAAACTTGAAATAGTAGCATACTTCCATTAGACAAATCACAATGATGTTACTCTGTTCTGCCTTTACTCTTTGAGAATGCAATTTACATCGAGCCTTATTATTTGTAATGTTAATTACCTAAATTTTTAAGTTCTAATTTCAGTTAATGCCTTACTATGAATAATCTACAAATGTATTTGTTATAGGAGTTCTGACCTTAATTCTGCTTTCATTCGATTTTCTATAGATGGCAGAAGTTAAAAGTAGAGTAAGTGAGGTGGGTTCATCTGAAAGCGAACCTACTTCTTCACCTACAAATGCAGTTGAAACTAGTCAAGGCCCTAAAAAAATAAAAATCCGTACAATGTAGATCAACTGCTTGGGATCATTTTAAAAAGTTTAAAGATGATACTGGAGGTGATAGAGAAAAGTGTAAACATTGTGGTCGTGATTATAAGGCTGATTCACGATTGAATAGAACAACATCATTGAATACTCATTTAAAAAAGTGTCCAGAAATACCACAGAAAGTTGATAATACTCAAACACAATTGTGTTTACAAAAGGATGGGCAAATTAATGGTGGGGTGCTTTGGAAATTTGATCAAGAACTAGTTAGGAGGGTTTTAGTTGAGATGGTAATTACGGAGGAATTACCTTTTAGCTTTGTTAAAAAGAAAGGCTTTAGGAAGTTTACGAGCATAGACCAACCTCTATTTAATGTTCCTTCTTGTAGGACAATTACAAGGGATTGTTTTCAAGTTTACAGTGAAGAGAGGCTTAAACTAATGAAAAATTTCAGAGAAAATAAAATAAAAATTTCCCTTATCACAGACACATGGACTTCGTTTACAAAGAATTAACTATATGTGTTTGACATGTCATTTCATTGATAGAGATTGGGTGTTGCATAAAAGAATACTAAATTTTTTTCCTATCTCTAGTCATGGCAAAAGTTATTAGTAATTGTTTGCTTGAATGGAAATTGGATACGTTATTCACTGTTACTATTGATAATGCTTCTTCGAATGATGTCATGGTCAAAGAATTGTCTAAACAACTAGATATGTGGAAAATTGATTCGATGAGTGGTAAGCATTTTAATGTGAGATGCATGGCTCATATACTTAATCTAATTGTGCAAGATGGTTTGAAGGAAATTGATATTTCTGTAAAACGTGTTAGACAAGCTGTGAGGTATGTGAGATCATCTCCGCAAAGGACCTTAAAGCTTAGGGAATGTTGTGCACATCAAGAGGTAGATTGTAGCAAAACATTGTGTTTAGATGTTCCTAATAGGTGGAATTTCACCTACTTCATGTTGGAAGCGGCACAAAATTTTGATAAGGCCTTTGACAAGCTTCATCTTTTTTATGATAGATTTTCTACTCATCTTTGTAAGCATGTTTGTGAGGATGAGAATGTTGCAGGTCTATTTGTAAGTGATGATTGGGTGAATGTGAGAAGCGTGATGAAGCTTCTTGAAACATTTCACGATCTCACCGAAAAAGCTTCAAGTTCACGTTATGTCACTTATAATTGTCATTTTGAGGATATATGTGTGCTTAATAGTCATTTGAAAGCTTGTATAGCTAGTGATGATACTAAATTGAGTAAGATGGCTGGGAAGATGAAAGAAAAGTTTAAAAAATATTGGGTGAACCTGAAAAGATGAATAAAATAATATTCATTGCTTTTGTAGTAGATTCTCATAACAAATTAGAGAGTGTTGGTTTTGCACTTGAGGAAATGTACAGAGAGGAACCAGAGAAGAAATTAAATGCCGAAGTGGATGCTTATTTGAATTATTTATTTAGGAAGTATCAGAAAAAATATTCCAAAGGATGTTATCTTCAATCATCTCCATTTAAATCTACTTCATTTTATGACACATCTGATTCATCTAGTGGAAATGTCAGAGCAAAATCTGTGAGAACAAAGCAATTTTTGAAAAGGAAAAAGGAAGACTCCGGAAGTGTAGGTGCTAAATCTAAGTTGGAAAGATATATTGGTGAAGGACAAGAGCCATTGTCTGATGATTCTGATGATTCTGATGACTTTAAAATCATAGATTGGTGGAAAATTAATGTGCCTCGATAGTTCATGATGTATTAGCCATTCCATTTTCAAGGGTTGCATCGGAATGTGCATTTAGCACCGGTGGTTGCATTCTTGATTCATTTAGGAGTTCATTGACTCCTCGGGTGGTGAAAAGTCTTGGTTGTATTCAAGATTGGTTTAGATTAAGGGTACTCCTATTAATATTGAAGAATATTAGGAGTTTCTTGAGAAAATTTAACTTGGTAAGATTTTGCGTTTTAAGTGTTTTAGTGAAAATTAGTTTACTTTGTAAGTTTAAATGACACACTGTAACGACCCGGCCAGTCATTTTGAGAATTTAAGATTCCTTTGGCAGCATAAAGTCTTGATCAGCTTCCTATTATGTGTATTGACTTGCGTGCGTGGTTGAATTCAGTTACGGACGATTCATAGTCAAATCGAAAGAATGATTCAAGATTTGGAAGCTTACGCGGTAAGAATTGACCGGAATTTGACTTTTATGTAAGCAGATCCGAAATAGGTTTCTGATGATTTCAACAGCTTCGTATGGTTATTTTGGACTTAGGTGTGCGTCCGAATTTGGATTTGGAGGTCCGTAGGATGATTAAAAGCATTTCGGGGAAAGTTAAAAAAAAGTTGAAGTTTTGGAAAATGGAGAGGTTTGACCGATAGTTGACTTTGGTGATATCGGGGTTAGAATATGATTCCGAGAGTTGGAACAGACCCGTTAGTTCATTTGGTACTTGCCTGCAAAATTTGGCATCATTCTGGGTTGGTTGGATAGGTTTCGGCACGGGCTTTAGAAGTTGGAAAATTTGGAAGTTCATAAGTTCGATTCATGGCGCGATTGGTATTTTTGTTGTTGGATGTGATTTGAGACCCCGAGCGAGTCCGTGTTAGGTCATAGAACTTGTTTGTGTGTTTAGATGGGGTCTCGGAGGCCTCGAGCGTGTTCCGGATGGGCTACAGGTCATTTTCCTTCATTTTTGAACTGTTGGATCTGGTGTCCGATTTCCTTCTTCACGATCGCAAAGTTCCCTTCACGTTCGCGTAGTGTCTGCTGACCAGCCTCATAAATTGGTGTTTGGGTTTATTGAAATTTGTCGGGTTCCGAGATGTGGGCGCGGGGGTCGACTTTTGGGCCGATTTTTAGATTTTGATAAAGATTGAAACTTTATGATCCGTAATAGTTTCTTATGAGTTTTATTTGTTCTTTGAAGTTATTTTGGTTAAAGTTGAGCCGTCTGGAGGTCATTTCACCTGAGAAGTTCATTTTAGAGTATCAGTTTGTCTTCTTTGAGATAATATCTTGCCTAACCTTGTGGGGGGGGGGGGGAACTACCCCTTAGGATTTGAATTTTCTATGTTGATTGTAGTCCGTGTACACGAGGTGACGAGTACATGCTCGGGCTTATTTTTGAAAATTGGCCTTTTGAAGGTTCCTAGGTCCTTGTATTCGTGGAATATGCAGTTGTTCTTGTTATGATTACACTCCATAATTACTAGTTTCACATCTACCTGCTTAATTATAATCACTTGCTTCATATTACACTATTATTGTTACTTGATTCATATGTGCCTTAATTAAAACTGTTATCTATTTTATAGCCATGTTATATTTTCCCTAACTGCTTATCTTTATTTGAAGTTATAGTTATCCCTTCTGTAAATGTTCACCCTTAATTGAGGTTGTGGTTATCTTCCCACTGCCTACCTTTATTTGAATTGGTTGTATCGCTTTCATAATTGCCCAACCTTAAAAGAAGCTTAGATATCCTACACCTTAATTGACTTGCCCTTGTTGGGAATTATTTGACTCGTGTCAGTTTCCTTATTGTTGAATCGTATATTGTGGAACCATTGTAACATATTGTTCCCTTCCCCGTTGAGTTGTTCTTATTACGTCTAGTATTCTTTATTATGGTATTCCTTGTGAATTAGTTCTACCGTTCTTGTGATCGAACGTTCTTGAGTTGATTTACTTGTCGTACTCTGTATTATTGTCATTTTTGTTGTTGTACTTGTTATGGTGATGCATAAGGTTTCTGCCGTGCGGTTGTTGATGTTGTGATGCACGAGGTTTCTACTGTGCGGTTGTTGTTATAAGGTTGCACGAGGTTTCTGCCGTGTTATTGTTACTATTGATATTTGCACATGCGGCGTGACAAGGTGGTATATATATATAGGTTGAGCAAGTGGCAAGACAAGCTGGGAACACTATTATACACGTGTGGCGAGACAAAGTGGGCATTTACTTTACTATTGCACACGTGGCGAGACAAGGTAGGCTATGTCAGGGGTTGATTTGTGATGATTTTTGATGGCCTGGGGGCATTCTTTTTGTTGATATTTGTGTAGTGGTACACTTACCTGTGTGAGTTTTATCTTGTGAAAGTTGTGAGAAAATATTATTGTCTATTCTTCTCCTTATGCTTACTAGATGGTATGAACTATGTTAGGACACTTGCACAAGCATACACGTAGTTAAGCACTCTTATTGGATAAGAGGTTTTCATGATATTGTTGAGTATATATGCACACCCTTGTTTACTTGTCTTCTATGTGAGAATGGCTCTATTTGGTGCGTGAGTCGTCGGTGCGGTTATGAGGTGTAACAAGGGCACATGATGCCAAGTGTTAGGGTTCAGGTATTGAGACCTGTGAGTTGTGATTTGTCCGAGGTTTGGTACCTCGTGGAGTTTGTTGACTAAAAACATGATGTGAAAGATGTCGTTGTTGCTGACTTATTATTTATCCTTGTTGTATCTGTGATTATGGATTTAGGTTATGTTTCCGTTCACTCTTCTATTTCATTATTATGGTATTCCACTTATACTTGTTGTTGTCCTTTCTTATTGCAATTACTGTATTGTTAGCCATATTGCATAGTCTTTATGTAGATATCTTACTCTGTTGTTTCTATACTTATACTTGTTCAGGTTATTTAATCCAGTATGTGTCTTGACTGTTCCTCCTGACTACTCCATTGAGGTTAGTCTTGATACTTGTTGGGTACCGTTGTGGTATACTCATACTACACTTCTGCACATTTTTGTGCAGATCCAGGTATTTCGAAGTTCATTGGTCATCAGCTAACCACGCGGATTGTTGCTATGAATTCTAAAGGTAAACTTTATGCTGCGTTCGCAGGCTTTGAAGTCACCTTCTGTTCAATATTCACACTGTTTATTTTATTTCAAACAGTTGTATTTAGGAAAAATGTAATAAAATTCTGTAGAGCTTATGACTTGTACTACCAGTTTTGGGAGTTTTAAATTTTGTGGAGAATTTCATTTCAAAAGTTATTAGATGTTATTTTATTATTGTTGTTATTTAATAAATGTTAGTCTTACCTAGTACCTAAGACTAGGTGCCATCACAATACCCAACGGAGGGGAAATTGGATCGTGACAAGTTGGTATCAGAGCTTTAGGTTCATAGGTGCTACGAGTCATAAGCGAGCTTAGTAGAGTGTGAATCGGTACGGAGATGTCTGTACTTTTGTTCGAGAGGATACGGAACTATTAGGACAGTTTCACTTCCTTCATTCCTATCGTGCGAGTTCATTGATCTCGAAGTTTGAACTTTTATCATTCCATTCTTTCACATATGGTGAGGACACGAGCTGCAGTTCCTGATGATGTTACCCCTGGAGAAAATGTCACTATGGTTAGAGGCAGAGGTCGACGAGGAGCATGTACCGCAACTAGGGCACAAAGCAACAGTCGAGGAGCTGCTAGTAGTTCCAATTGGGGAGTAGGTATCAGAGGCGTCTGCTGTTTTATCCTGGGACTTCAGGAGACCTTAGCACAATTTCTGAGTATGTTTGGTACATTCGCTCAGGCGGGGTTGATTTCGCTTGCACCAACTACTTCACAAGTCGGGGGAGGAGCTCAGACTCCCATCACCCACACTCCGGAGCAGCAAGTTCATGTTGGTCAGGTTCCAGGTAACATGGCGACATAGTGTGTGGTCCCAATTCATCTCGAGGTTAGATCAGCAACATCTAATGTAGAACTACTTAGAATTGAGAGGTACAAGAAGTATTACCCTTCTACCTTTAGTGGAATGGCGACATATGATGCCTAGGGTTTCCTAGAGGAGTTTCACCGCATTCTTTGCTCTATGGGTATTGTGGAGACGAGCGAGGTTGATTTTCTTACGTTCCTCTTAGGGGAGCGTATTATCAGTGGTGGCGGGCGTATGAGTTGGGTAGCCCGGCCGAGTCAGCTTTACTTACATGGGTCCAGTTTTCAGAGATGTTCCTGAGAGAGTTTGTACCTTAGTCCCTTCGAGATGCGTGGCACGTTGAGTTTGAATAGCTGCGTTAGGGCACTATGTCAATATCAAAGTATGCCGTCAGATTCAGTGATTTGTCCATACATGCACCTGCTTTGCTCGCTACAGTTAAAGATCGTGCCCGTAGATTCATTGAGGGGCTCAGACATGATATGCGGTTCATCATGGCTCAGGAGTTTGAGTCTGATGTTTCGTTTCAGCAGGTGGTAGTGATCGCTCGTCAAGTAGAGGGCATGTGGGACAAGAGAGAGAGGACAGGTAGGGCCATAAAACAGGGTACAAGAGAGTTCAAGAGAGAGGGGACAGGGAAGGCGAGGAGGCCTCGTAAGCCGAAGAGATTTAGTGGTCCTTATTTTAGAGGAAGGGTATGGCATGGTAGAGGTTTTGTGCATCATCCAGTTTAGTTTGCACTTCCGGTTTCGTATAGTGTTTCAGGTGATCATGGAGCTTAGAGTACTCGTACTGCATAGTTTCCACAGCCACGTTAGCTGAGAGGTTGCTTCGAGTTTGAAGATACCTGCCACATGGTGAGAGATTGTCCTAGATTCCAGACAGGTGTGTCACAACAGAGTATTCAGGCGAGTAGAGGGCGCCCAAGAGGGGGTATCCGGGCCGTTGATATGTTTCATATAGTAGGCTGGAGGCCGTTGTGCAAGATGATGTCATACAAGTATGATTTGGGTTTTTACAGAGGGGCACCATTCATATTTCGTTTCAGTTCTGCGTATCGGAATGAGTTCCCTTATTTGTTACTTCACTTAGGGGTGAGTTTCATGATTTGCATTTTATTTATGTGTTTGCCCTTCTTGGGAGACTCTATGAGTGGTATCCCGTGTCTATCTTTTGTTTTTATTCATCATTGAGAGTTGGGAGACTAGAAGTGAGTCCATGTTGTTCATTATGGTAGGTTTTGATGTGACTCCTAAGTATTCTTGGTTACGATTTGTAATTTGGTACTCTACCGGAGTGAGAGTTTAGTAAGTTCTGTGATTTTATTGGCAAAACTGAGTTAGTGGAAGATTTCAATTGGTATGATGTATATTCGACCTGTAATTTAGAGTTGAGGGTAAGACCCTCGTGATTTCATGTAATTTGATATATTTGAGTCAGGTTGCATGCTGTGGTGGAGAGTTATACCAGGATGAGGTCCTTATGATTGTTCATGTACTTTCATTTTTCTACTTAAATTGATTCATAGTATGGTACTGATAGAGAGTTGTGCATGTCGGGCTTGTTTGATATTTCTCTTATGTATTTATCTTTACCTATTCAGTCATTTTCATTCTATGCTTCTTGAGTTTTAGCTTGCGGGGTGTGCGCACGGTGGTGTTAGTAATGACTTGTTGATTCGGGTGTATAGCTATGTTGTCTTCGTGGTTCTTGCATCATCGTCATAGTTGTGGAGGTTTGAAACGGGTTCCTATCGGATATGAGGCTAATGGCTGGTGCTAGTTTTGATTACAGGTAGCTATTGTGATCAGAAGTGTTATTATGGGTCTATGTGTGGTGTATGTAGTGTGTTCGTACCTTTTAGGTGTAGGCATGAGTTGTTTCAGCTGGTTGAGACTGATACCTAGTATGGATTTAGAATCGGGTATTTTTGAAATGAATGGAAGGTGAGAATTTTGGCTATTAAGCTTATCGGTGCTGGTAGAAAGAGTAAATTACAATTGAGATGGTGTCGTCAGGCTTATGTGGATTGGGGTTACGTAGGGTCACCTTCAAGTGTATGTTGGAGGTGTGCATTCAGTGATTTGAAGACTTCGAAGTGATTCTTGGCACATTCGAGGACGAACGTTTTTTTTAAGAGAGGGAGGATGTAACGACCTAACCGGTCATTTTTGAGAATTTAAGTTTCGTTCGATGACATAAGGTATTGAGCATCTTTGTATTATGTGTATTGACTTGCGTGCGTGATTGAATTCAGTTACCGGATGATTCGGAGTCAAATCGGAAGGACTCAAGTTTTGGAAGCTTAAGCGATAAGAGTTTATCGGAATTTGACTTTTGTGTAAACGCTTTGGAATGGGTTTTGGATGATTTCAACATCTTCGTATGGTGATTTTGACTTAGGCGTGCATCCAGATTTGGATTTAGAGGTGCGTAGGATGATTTGAAGCATTTCGGCGAAAGTTGGAAAAGTTGAAGTTTGGAAGGTAGAGAGGTTTGACCAATAGCTGACTTTGGTGATATCGGGGTCGGACTGCGATTCTAAGAGTTGGAGCAGATCCGTTATGTCATTTGGGACTTGCCTGCAAAATTTGGCATCATTTCGGATTGGTTTGATAGGTTTCGACACGAGTTTTAGAAGTTGGAAGATTTGGAAGTTCATAAGTTTGATTCATGGCGCGATTTGTATTTTCGGAGTTGTTGGATGTGATTTGAGACCCCGAGAGAGTCTGTGTTAGGTTATAGAACTTGTTTGTGTGTTTAGACGGGGTTCCGGGGGCTCGGGTGTGTTCGGGATATGTCATTTTCCTTTATTTTTGAACTGCTGGTTCTGGTGTCTGATGTCCTTTTTCGCAATCGGGAAGTGACTTTTGCGTTCCCGTAGTGTCTGCTGACCCGCCTCATAATTCTTCTTTGTGTTCGCATTCAACCTCTCGCGAACACGAAGGTTTGTCTTTTCCTTCTTCGTGTTCACGTCTTCTATCTCGCGTTTGCGTAGGCTCTTGTTTCTTGTTCTTCACGTTCGCATCCCTTATCTCGTGTTCGCGAAGGGTTTCCTTGGCAGCCTTAATTTTCTTCTTCGCGAACGCGACCCGTTCTCCGCGTTCGGATGCATACAGACTTGGGTAGAATATAAAATCTTCAAATAGAGGTTAATTTTCATCATATTTTGACTTGTAGAGGTCGATTTTGAGCGATTCTTTGTGGGTTTTTCAAGCAAATCGATTTGGTAAGTGTTCTTCACCCAGAATTTTATATATTCCATGATTTTATCTTTATTTTTATCATTTAATTTGTGTTTTGAGTCGAGGAAAATGGTAGTTTTGAAGAAATTTTCCAAAACTGAAAAATCATGATTTGAGGGACGAAATGGTATCGGAATTTGATAATTTTAGTATGGTTGAACTCGTATTGGAATGAGTGTATGGGTTTCTTCAAATTTGTCGGGTTCCGAGGTGCGGCCCGGAGGTCGAATTTTGGGCCGATTTTTAGATTTTGATAAAGATTGAGACTTTATGATCCGGGTTAGTTTCTTATGAGTTTTGTTTGTGCTTTGAAGTCCTTTTGGTTAGATTTGAGGTAAGTATCTTGCCTAAACTTGTGGGGGGAACTAACTCTTAGGATTTGAGTCTTCTATGTTGATTGTAGTCCGTGTACGCGAGGTGACGAGTACGTGCTCAGACTTATTTGTGGAAATTGGCCTTTTTAGGGTTCCTATGTCCTTGTATTCATTTAATATGCAGTTGTTCTTGTTATGAATACATTCCTTAATTACTAGTTTCACATCTACCTGCTTAATTAGAATCAATTACTTCATGGTCCACTATAATTGTTACTTGATTCATATGTTCCTTAATTGAAGCTGCTATCTCTTTTATAGCCATGTTATCTTTTCCTAACTACTTATCTTTATTTGAAGTTGTAGTTATCCCTTTTGTAAATGTTCGCCCTTAATTGAGGTAAAGGTTATCTTCACGTTGCCTATCTTTATTTGAATTGATTGTATCTACTTCGTAATTTCCCAACCTTAAAAGAAGCTTAGATATCTTATGCCTTAGTTGACTTGCCCATGTTTGGAATTATTTGACTCGTGTTAGTTTCCTTGTTGTTGAACCGTACATTGTGGAACCGTTGTTACATATTGTTTCCTTCCCTATTGAGTTGTTCTTATTACGCCGAGTATTCTTTATTATGGTTATTCCTTGTGAACTAGTTCTACCGTTTCTTGTGACCGAAGGTTCTTGAGTTGATTTATTTGTCGTCCACTATATTATTGTCATTGTTGATGTTGTACTTGTTGTGGTGATGCATGAGGTTTCTGTCGTGCGTTTGTTGATATTTTAATGAACGAAGTTTCTACTGTGCGGTTGTTGTTATGGGGTTACACGAGGAATCTGTCGTGTTGTTGTTACTATTGATATTTGCACATGCGGCGTGACAAGGCGAGATATATATATGGGTTGAGCTTGCGGCGAGACAAGGTGGGAACATTATTATGCACGTGTGGTGAGACAAGGTGGGTCATTTGCTTTACTATTGCACACGTGTCGAGACAAGGTGGGCTATGTCAAGGGTTGATTTGTGATGATTTGTGATGTCCTGAGGGCATTCTTGTTGTTGATATTTGTGTAGTCGTACACATACCTGAGTGAGATTTTTCTTGTGAAAGTTGTGAGAAAACATTCTACGCGTTGTCCGTTCTTTTTCCTTATGCTTACTAGCTGGTATGAACTATGTTCGGACACTTGCACAAGCATACACGTAGTTAAACACTCTTATCGGATAAGAGGTTTTCTTGATATTGTTGAGTATAGATGCACACCCTTGTTTACTTGTCTTCTATGTGAGAATGGCTCTATTTGGCACGTGATTCGTCAGTGCGGTTATGAGGTGTAATGAGGGCACAGGATGCCAAGTGTTAGGGTTCAGGTATTGAGACCAATGAGTTGTGCTTTTTCCGAGGTTCGGTACCTCATGGAGTTTGTTGATTAAAAACCTGATGTGAGAGCAGTTGTTGTTGTTGAGTTATCATTTATCCTTGTTGTCTGTGATTTCGGATATAGGTTATGTTTCCGTTCACTCTTCTGTGTCATTATTATGGTATTCCACTGATACTTGTTGTTGTTCCTTCTTATTGCAATTACTGTATTGTTAGCCATATCGCGTAGTCTTTATGTAGATATCATACTCTGTTGTTTCTATGCTTATACTTGTTCAGTTTATTTAGTCCAGTAGGTGTCTTGGTTGTTCCTCGCCACTACTCCATTGAGGTTAGTCTTGATACTTGTTGGGTACAGCTGTGGTGTACTCATACTACACTTCTGCACATTTTTGTGCAGATCCAGGTATTTCGAAGTTCGTTGGTCATTAGCTAGCCGCGCAGATTGTTGCTGTGGAGACTCAAGGTGCACTCATACTACACTTTGGTGTACTCATACTACACTTCTGCACATGTTGGTCATTCAACTATGCCTCGTGGTCCTAAATCTAGATCGCCTATTTGGGAACACTTTGAGCTAGTTGAAGTAAATGAAGAATCCCACAAAGCAAAGTGCCTTCATTGTGGTCAAGTTTATAATTGTCATCCAAAGTATTATGGCACTTTTGGCTTAGTGAAGCATATTAAGAAGTGTCTCATGCCTCATCCAATGATTCGTATTTAAGACTTTAAGTATCCTTTTCTAGACTTACTTTGTGGCTTGTGGCTTGTGGCTTGTGGCTTGTGGCTTGTGGCTTGTGACTAGTTTTCCACTATTTTGTTGTTTGGTGGTGGTATTTCTAGACTTGTTTTGGACTTTTGTAGCTGCAATTTTTAGCTAAACTGTTTTTGTTGAACTGTGTTTGCTGAACTTTGTGTTTGAAGTATTTATCAGTTTTTGTTATTTGATGAATTTGGCTTCTTTGAGTTGGGAAGTTGCAGTTTGCTGGAATGGATATGCAAATGCACATGCTTTTCTATTTGCAGAAAGCTACTAAGCTAGTGTTGACTTAATTATCTTATGCACAGGTAGTTAACAATTGGTCTTTTAGTTGTCTCAAATTGTTAAATTTTTTATTGAAACGTTCCTTATTTGTTAAAAATGGATGGACGAGGGAAATTTTATTCTGAAATCTTTCAATGGCACATCTCTATCTATATTAATTGCTAGCAAGAAGCCGACCTAAAGATCCGTAGTCTTTATCGGATATAAAAATCTTGAACCATTAATAACCGAAAAAATTAACTGAAAATAATCGAACCGAACCTTGAAAAATCCGCAGTGAACCGTAAATACTTTGATTTGATTTGGTTATTAATATTACAAAACCGAAAATTGATAAAGTGAATCGTACTTCCATAATAACCGACCAAACCAACCGACACCCACTCCGATCTTAGAGAACACTCTGGCACCCTGAAGTTGATCAAATAGGTCATCAATACATGGAAATGGGTACATCTTCTTCACTATAACCTTGTTCAACTGGCGATAATCAATACACATTTGCATAAAACTATCCTTCTTCTTTACAAACAAGACGGGAGCACTCCAAGGCGACACACTGGGACGAATGAAGCCCTTATCGAGCAACTCTTACAACTGTTCCTTTAATTCTTTCAACTCTGCTGGGTCCATACGATAAGGTGGAATAGAAATGGGCTGAGTGTACGATAACAAATCAATGCCAAAGTCAATATCCCTGCCAGGCGGCATGCCCGGATGATTCGGGAATACATCTGAGTAGTCCCTCACTACTGGAACAGACTCGACGGTAGGAGTATCAACACTAACATCCCTCACATAGGCCAAATATGCATCACAACCCTTCTCAACCAATCGATGAGCCTTAAGAAATGAGACAACCCTGATAGGAACACGATCTAATTTACCTCTCCACTCTAGCCGCCGTAGACCTGGCATAGCCGTCGTCACCATCTTCGAATGACAATCAAGGATAGCGTGATAGGGCAAAAACTAGTCCATGCCTAAAATAACATCGAAATCCACCATATTGAGCAATAATAAATCGCCTATGGTCTCAAAACCACTAAGAAAAATCAAACACGACTGATACACACGACCAACAACAATAGAATCTCCCACGGACGTGGACACATAAACAGGAGAACTCAAAGAATCACGGGATACACCCAAATACGAAGCAAAATAAGATGACACATAAGAATAAGTGGAGTCTGGATCAAATAAGATTGATGCATCTCTATGACAGACCGGAACAATACCTGTGATAATAGAATCTGATGCAACTGCCTCCGTCCTAGTAGGAAGGGCATAATATCTGTCCAGGCCTCCCCCTCTAAAGAAACCTCTACCTGTCTGACCTCTACCTCTAGCTGGATGTGCAAGTGGGGTGGTAGTTGGTGCTATAACCATAGCCTGAGGACCTGGTGGAGCACGTGGTGCCTGAGAAATATGTGGAGATGCACCTCTCTTGAGTCTGGGTAAATCCCTCACAATATGAAGAGTGTCACCCACTCAAAATAAGCTCTCGTAGGACGTGGATATTGCGACTGGCTCGGGCCTGATCGACTGGATTGACCACTGAAAGCACCCCATATAGAAGGTACGCTAGACACTGGTGATGCATAATAGGGATCCTGGGGCCTAGGAGTGGTCGGAGCACCGTTGGCGGTTTGAAGTGCCGATTGAATAGGGCGACCCATATAACCCCTGCCCTAACTAGCCAGACTCTCGAGACCTATTGGCCTCTCTCTCCTCTCTATCCCGAGTCTGCATACCCTCTAACCTGCTTACAATCCCTACTACCTGCTGGTACGCAATATCCATCTCCAACTCTCGGTCCATGCTCAATCTGATATTAGGTATGATCCTCTCAATAAACCGACGAACCTGCTCTCGAACAGTAGCAACCAAGGCCAGTGCATGTCTAGCCAAATCATTGAATCGGACCGCATAGTGTGACACAATCACAAAACCTTGGCGTAGCTGCTCAAATTCTGCGCGCTAAGCATCTCTGAGACTCTAAAGAACATAATCCCTCAAGAACATATCTAAGAACTGAGTCCAAGTGAGTGAAGTTTCCTCAACTGGACTATCCAACTCGTATGCGCACCACCACTATTAGGCCATTCCTCTAAGCTGGAATTTAGTGAAAGAAACCCTACTAGTCTCCGCAACACCCACAGTACGGACTATATGGTAGCAATCCTCAAGAAAACCCTAGGCATCCTCTGACGCCAAGCCACTGAAAGTAGGAGGGTGGTACTTCTCGAGCATGAGTTGCTTCGCTTCAGAAACTGCTGCCCTAACCTCGGGCTGAACTGGAGCTACCGGCTGCATCAATATGATCTCTGGAACCTGGTCGACCTGAACCCGCTACTTTGGGGTACCGGTGATAGGAGTATGTGCTCCTCCCCCGGCCTGAGATGTGGCAGTTGCAAGTTGTATCAATCTGGCCTGAGCCAAGGTGTTGAATATGCTCAAAATTGGGCTAGAGTCTTCTAGAGGGTTGGTGTGGTAACAGGCATCTCAGGTGCTTTCCCTCCCACTAGAGCTATTGGTGACTCCTCTGTGGTAGCTCGTGCGGGTGCTCTGGCTGCACCACGTGGACGTCCTTGGCCTCTACCCCGGCCCCGGCCTCTCGCGGTTCTAGCATGAGGCGTGGGTGTCTTGTCATCCGATCCAGCGGTACATGTCCTCTCCATCTGTGAGAGAATAGAAAAACCAAAGTTTAGAGTACGAAGTCAAAATCTCGCACGATAAGGAATCAAGGAAGTGAAGCTTTTCCTAACAGTTTCGTAGCCTCCCGAAGATAACAACAGACGTCTTTGTACTGATCCGCGAGACTCTACTAAACCTGCTTGTGAATCATAACACATATGAACTTAGTGCTCTGATACCAACTTGTCACGACCCCACTTTCCCCTTCGTAGTATGTCGTGATGGCACCTAGTCTTTGAGACTAGGTAAGCCTAACAATTTGAGGAATAACTGAATATAAAACTGAATTCAATCTTTGTATATGAAGTATAAACAAGAACTGTGATTTTTAATAATTACAACTCCCAAAACCCAGTAGAAATAATTCACAAGTTTCTAAGAGAAAATACTAAGTGTCACTATACATCAAAGTCTGAACAGAATAAGGGAAAACAACATAATAAGGATAGAGGGGGACTCTGAGGTCTGTGGACGCTGGCAGATATACCTTGTAGTCTCCACATGCGGTCCAGCTCACTAGTATCTGGTCTGGTAGGAAGAATCTGGATCTGCACAAAAATATGTGTAGAAGCGTAGTATGAGTACACCACAACGGTACTCAATAAGTGTCAAGCCTAACCTCGGTAGAGTAGTGATGATGTCAGGTCAGAGACCTACTGGAATAAAAGAAACTAAGGCAGAACATATCATAATACAATGAAGTGACTGAGAAATGAACAACAAGAAAGTACAGAAAAGTAATAGCACAACGAGCAGAGGAACAATACGGGCGCTCCTGAGGTATCGCCTCGTAATGCAAATGTGAATGCTCAACAGGGGTATCTCGGGAGGTACCGCCTCGTAGTCCCAAAGTAAATATGCAAACATGGGGATCTCCAGAGGTACCGCCTCATAGTCCCAAAGTAAATATGCACGATAGGGGAATCTCCCAAGGTACTGCCTCGTAGTCCCAAAAAATATGCAAGCAGGGGGAGCTCCCGAGATACCGCCTCATAGCCCCAAAAGTAAATATGCAAACAGGGGGATCTCCCGAGGTATCTCCTCGTAGTCCTAAAAGTAAATATGTGACTCATAAGTTATGGAACCACGTATTTACGGCAAGGAATCCTACAGTTAAAGACCAAATACAATAATCAAGGAAACATGTAATTTAACTAAGCATGTTGCACGAATTTAAAGTAAGGTTAAGACATGTAGGCATGCAATACTAGGCTAAACATGACAGCTACACATGCTAAGACAACTCAGTTAATGAACTTAAAAGAAATCTATTTAGAAAGAACCGGAATTTCCCACAATTAACCCGTGTACGCACTCATCACCTCGTGTACACGGCGCTCACATATCACAAATTATTACAACAGTACCAAATTCTAAGGATACCCCCCCCCCCACAAGGTTAGACAAGTCACTTACCTCAAATCTCGCTCAATCAGTCGATAAGGATGCCTTTCCCTCGGTTTTTCGACTCCGAATGGCCCAAATCTAGCCAAAATAATTACATACTATAAATATAACTACAAGAAACTAATTTAAATAATGAAACTATGACTTTATGAGAGAATGAAAAACTCAGCCCAAAAAGTTGACCAGGGTCCACGTCTCGAAATCGGGTAAAAGTCACAAAATACGAACACCCATTCGATATCGAGTTCACCCATACCAAAATTATCAAAATCTGACACCAAGTCGCCACTCAAATTTCCAAATTAAACTCTCCACATCCATAGCCTCAACCCTCAAGCTCTCAAATTCCACTTTAAACACACACAATCTAGGTGGAAACATCAATGGGGAAACAAGATTATTGATAAAAAAAAATGAGTACAAGAGACTTACCTCAAGAAATCCCTCAAAAATGCTCTAATAAATCGCCAAGACCCGAGCTCAAAATGTTTAAAATGAAGCAAAATCGCGAACCATGTATTTAAGTGTTCTGTCCAGCACTTTCGCTTCTATGGATACTTAGCCGCATTTGCGTCGCAGAAGCGACAACTTATCCGCTTCTGTGGTTTCCCTCACACATGCGGTCTCCTCATCTGCTCCTGCGGACTCGCTTCTACGGGCCTCCCAGCCGCTTTTGCGGTCCCAGCTTCCTATCCAATTTCCACTTCTCTGGTACAAAGACCGCTTCTGCGGATGCGCATCTGCGCAAACTTGTCCGCTTCTGCAGAAAGTCCTTCGAAGCACTCGTCCACTTTTGCGATCACTCTTTCGTAGAAGCGACTCCGCTTCTGCAGCCTTCACGTTGCAGCTGAGACCACTGGCCATTTCCCCCATCCCCGCACATGCGCCCAATTGCTCGCTTTTGCCAGCTCGCATCCGCGAGATAAGTTCTGCAGGTACGATTACATCACTAGGCGACAAGTTTCAACTTGTTCTAAGTCAAAATTTGATTTGTTAACCATCCAGAATCCACCCGAGGCCCCCGGGACTTCAACCAAATATACCAACAAGTCTTAAAACACCATACAAATTTAGTCGAGCCTATAAATCACATCAAAGAACGCTAAAAATACGAATTGCACATCGATTCAAGCCTAATGAACTTTGAAACTTCAAACTTCTACATCCGAAGCTGAAACATATCAAATCAAGTCTGATTGACCTCAAATGTTGCACTCCGATCCAACTTTCCAAAATTAAATCAATTTTCCAACTTTCGCTAATTGATGGTAAAATGACTTACGGACCTCCAGTTCAACATCCGAACATGCTCCGAACACCAAAATCACCATACGGAGCTATTAGAACCGTCAAAACTCCATTCCGGAACTGTCTTCACACAATTCAAACTACAGTCGATTTATAAGACTTAAACTTCCATTTTAGGGACTATGAGTCCCATTTCGCCTTGAAATCAAACACAAATCCTCCCAGGAAGTCACAAAACCCAAAAATGAAATAAAGGGAGCAATAACTAGGGGTTCAGGGCTAATACTCTCAAAACGACTGGCTAGGTCGTTACAGGAACAGTAGACAACAAAATTCATTGACAAATATAATTAGTATAATTGTCCCCAAGGGCTGCACGCCATCTCAACAAACGGGAATCATCAACCAGATATCCGATCTCAGGTTATGAAGAGAAATTACAGAATTCCAAGTTTAATTACGAGAGTAATCTCGTGAGTATCCAGACTCTTAGAGATTTTACGCACGAACTATGCCGAGGTCGTTCGGCCCGATCCATATAGTCGTGTATATACATTGTCGTGATCATACGGCCCGATCCATGGATGCATCCTCTCTCTCTCTCTATACATACATATATATATATATATATATATATACATACATATATATTCGTTATCAGTTAATTTTTTACCTATTTTTGTACTTTGAGTCCAAAAAAGCAACACTTTAGTTCCGGATTCTTTCTAAATGGCTTCTCTCACATTATAAAAAAATATAATGGTACATAAAAGTACATGAAAAGATGTCTCAAATCTCAATTAATCCAATTAATAATGTAACAAATACCAGTAGTTGGTTATTATAACACTCATCAATTTCACAACACTAGTCAATGTGTTCACTCAAAAAGTTGTTCTAATTTTATAATTTCAATCACTTAAAATTCAAAAATTATCATTCTTCCTTCACAATTTCAGCAGATAACGTTTTTAAAATCCTAATTTAAGAAGTTCATTAAAAATAAAATTAAGTTGATGAATACATTGACCAACAAGAAAACTAAACCTTAGTGTCCATAGGGAGTAAATTAAAAAGTGATATATTAACTAACGGTTCCTATAAATATATTGCATTTAAGTTTTCTTCTTGTTCTTTTATTTTTTTTCCTTTTGAACCTACAACGAATTTGAATTTCGTTATAGGGATATTAATTAATTTCTTTTCCTTTCTTAAAGTAACTACAATCTCTCTTTGTTAGGGATATAGTTATTGAAGGAGTTTCCACTTATTCTCTTCTTCTTTTTCATTTTTTGTAAAAATTAAACTGCATTTGTATTTACTATTTTGTCCAACTAAAATGTACTTATGAATTTCGTTATGAGAGGAGAGAGATAGAGATAAATATAATATAAACTTATCTAGGATTTGCATAATTATAGAACAAAAATAGTTCATAAAAAACATTGAGTAGGAATACTTTCGGATTATGTAAGTCCTTTAAGATTTCGTATGACCTTTTTGGATCTTAATTTTTCTCTAGAATATTGTATGTCAAGATATTATTTTGTTAAGGAATATAATTGTATTCCTAAAATTGAAAAATATAAATATACGATAGATAAAGTTTCTTTTGAATAAATATCTTAATTGACTTCAAAGTCTTAATATGAGGATTCGTAAATATAGTTTGTGATAACATACTTTAAATAAGGAAAGAATAATAATAAATTAAATTTTAATTGATTTTAAAATCCTAAATTGTCGGACTTTTTTTTTACATAGTTCAAATAATTAAGGATTTAGTAATTATGACTTCAATTGTTTTCAATATCCTAAATGTTAATCATTAAATGACTATTTTGTTCGGTGTAAACTTTATGTTTAAAAAATAAAAAAGACGAACAACATTTAGTTAAGGGCCTTCGGATTTTTAATATAACTCGTCTTTGGGCACGCACGTTGCGTATCTACCCATAGCAATGAATATGAAAATTTTAAAAAGTTTATATCAGTAAATATTTTTGAGTGACAAAAATTACTATATAGTTCGAGTAAAAACTAAAGAAATCATATTGGAAAAATATTTATCCGAACGCAAAAGAAAAAAGTGTTTAGCTCCGTAAGCTCTTTGATTTTTATAGTATAAGCCATTAAACTCTCATTAGCATAAACGCGTCATCTAACTTGTTGCAACACTAATGATTGTCCAAAAGCCCTACCATATCTAAGAGCTTATTAAATATGTCATTCATATCGGCAAGTGATTTGTTAGGCTCATATAATAACCCAAAATTATAAAGTTAGTTTGTTATATTACCACTGACAAAAATAATGACAGACTTTGTCTTCCTTATAATACTAGGAGCAATAGCTAGAAAATATTACTATATATTTTAATTTATTTATAGAATAATATGTTTATCAAATATCGATAATAGTATTTTTATGTGGAATGTTCTCATTCAAAGATTCTATGAATTTAATTGAAAATGCAAAAAGCACCAAATATTTTTTAATATATCAAATACATTAAGTAGTTATCCAATTAAGACTAATGGGCAAGACTATGAAAATAATTAAAAAATTTGAACCGGATATTAGATGAATTTAGTTGGAACTATAAAAACGTTTTGCAAGTTTAAAAAAAAATTGTATACATTGCATTGTATTTTATGTTTTCATGTGAGGTGTAGTATAGAATTAAATGCTTAACTTATTATGAGATGTTTTTACTTTTTGGTACAAAAATGACATAAGAACAATATTTAAATGAACGGCAAAAATGTCAATAAGCTTTTAATGCATATTTTAGTCGTTTAACTTTATATTTTGACCTTTTTATTTATAATATAGTATAATATGATATGATATTGATAAATGCAAGATCAAATAATTGACAGATCACTGCTTACTTTTCGTGAATCTTTGCATGTTATCCAATCAAAAGTTAGTCAACTTAGTCCTGACTCCGGGGTTGCCGACATCATGTTATATCCTTTTCTATCTTTCATTTTCTTTCATTTCAGCTTAATTTACAAATTTCAGCTTAATTTACAAAATTAAATAAGAAGAGAGTAAATAAATTTTAGTACACCCACTTAAACATTAAGGTGCGAGGAAATTATACCTTCAAGGTTTGTATAAGCACGCATGGCCTCCTTGTCAAGCGTTTTCCAGTGTAACTTATAACACTACTATTATGTAAGTTTTAATAAAGAAAAAATTATAGAACGTTGAGCTTACATTATTTTAGTCTAATTACAAGTTTATAAATGTATAATCAAATATTAATAAGATTTTTTCTTTTTCCATTTTCTCTAACTATAATAGTCTTATCTTTTTTTCGTCACCTACCTACCTTTATTGTAGCTCTCTCCTCCTTTTCACCCATAAATATTTAATTTAACTAAAACAAAAGAATCATATGCAAACAAAAATGAAAACGAAAATCAGTTCCCCATTTTTAGTAGTATAACCATTGATCGAGACACTCAGCCAACACTCATTCATGCCTTCTCCAATAACCAATACTTTTCCGAATTATTTTGTTCGTTTTTTGTACTTTGTATATTTTCAGGCGTGAAATATCCGCGAGTTTTTATTCTATTTTTTCCTCAAGTTTATTTTCACGACCCAAAAATTCACTAGTCGTGATGGCACCTAACCCAACCCGCTATGTAAGCCAACTAATAACTAACCACCTCCAATAATATTTAACAAGACAATTAAGCAAATAAATTATCTGAATCTTATACATTACCCCGAGGACTGGTAGTACAAATCATGAGCTTTTAAGAATAGAATTTACAAAGCTGAAATGAAATAAATACATCGTCTGTTTGAAAAGTACATAAACAGAGTTTTATATATCTAAAGCTACCACGAACAAGGGGCAGCTACAACCAGGACGCAGGTACATCTTCAATTCCAACTCCCGTCGAGCACATCAACGTCAACAATCAACATCTGCATGCAAGGTGTAGAAGTGTAATATGAGTACAACCGACCCCATGTACTTAAGTAATAGACCTAACCTTAGGTTGAAAGCAATGATGAGCTAACACAAGGTCGGGTCCAATATCAATATCTCACAACAGTTCATAACAGCATAATACAAGTATTAAAAGAGGCATCTTAGAAGTAAAAAAATTTCAGCTCGTTCACAGTTCCAGAAAATAGTCATGCTTTTCAAGTATCTCAGTGAAAACCTAAATCTTTTACCGAAAATGCCAAAAATACAACTAAGTTTGAAAACTGTAATTTTTTCAAATATCCTTTCCACAATAAATAAGATGTTTTATTTTCTTTCCAGCTAGCAAGTGTCAAATACCTCTCTGTTTCCACATATCAATGTGTGTAAAAAGTCATGAATGACGTGATATCGTACAACATGAGGAAAAATGCATTTCTATGCTTGTATGTCATGTGTGCATGCCAATGTCATGTATCTCAGAGATGAATCATGTACTCACACTCTTAAAGTACTCAATCTCACTGTCTCACACTTTCCACTCATCATGCTCAACCACTCACTATATATGGCCCATACGGCCCAAGGAAGATCCATCCCGGAAAATACATCATTGACCATCACTCACTCAGTACCGAGAAAGGTTAATCCGGCCCCATGGAGAAGATCCATCTCCAGATATATAAATGTTTCGGACAAGATCCATGTCTAGGGAAGATCCATCCCTCAATATTATCAACTGCGCTCACTGGGGTGTGTACAGACTCCGGAGGGGCTCCTACATCCCAAGCGCTATCATAAGCAAGATCCAGGCATAAATCAATATAACATGTTGCAGCGTGTAACCCGATCCCATAACAGTCACTCATAATCAGGCTCTCAACCTCACCCATCCATCAATCTATTCAGTCTCACTCACGGGCTCACAATGTCATGAAACTATCCCGACAATAATGATATGATGTATCAAAAAATAACAACTAAGACTGAGATATGATATGAATGCATGAATATGACTGGGTACGAAATATTAATGAAATCAGTGAGGTGACAACAAGAAATGACCATAGTGGGTCCTAGAAATATCTACATAAAGCCTAAACATGATATTTAGCATGATTGACAGATCAGTTACCTTATCGCATGGTGAAAACATAGATATCAACAAAATAGGGCCAGTATACAGTGCCATGGAAACAACGAAGTCACAATTCACAGGGTACACACCTACATGTCCGTCACCTACCATGTGTGTCACCTCAATACCATTCAAATAACACGTAATTCGGGGTTTTATATCCTCAACACTAAGTTTAGAAGAGTTACTTACCTCGAAGAAGCCAAACCAATACCCAGCAAGCCAAACGATGCTCCAAAAATGCCATCTCGCGCGTACCGACCTCTGAACGGCTCGAAACTAGCCAAAAGCAACTCAAATACATCAAATAATGCAAAAGGAAGCAAACCCAATCGATAAAGGTCGAATCTTTAATCAAATTCCCAAAATCAACCAAAACGTCAAATCCGAGCCCGCACCTCGGAACCCGACAAAACTCATAAAATCTGACAACCCATTCAATTACGAGTCCAACCATACAAGTTTCACTCAAATCCAACTTCGAATCGATGTTCAAAACTCAAAAACACTTTATGTAATTTTAGACAAAACCCCCAATTTCACTTTAATATCATCAATCAAATGCCAAGAACGAAGATGGATTCATGAAATATAAAAAAGATCGAGTATAGAACACTTATCACAATCCATATGGTGAAAATCGCCTTCGAAAATTATCCAAATCCGAGCTCCCCAACTCAAAATATGATCAAATGAACAAACATTCGATATTAAGTATATTTTGCCTAGTTGTTCTGCCTCGTTTTGCGTATCAAACGATCCTGAAACTTGATTTTGATGCCTGCAATGGATTCCTTGTGAAATTTTAGTCAAGTTAGGATTTTGAATCACTCCATGTTGACCTTATAATGAAGGAGATATATCGGTTTCAATATTTTGAAATAGTACAAATTTTTAAATGTGAAGCCAGCGGTAAATCCGTAATTAATGTGAAAAATCTAGCAACCCAATTCTTAGTAAAATGATCATAAACTCCTCATACGATGTCCAAATTCGACGATTCATTTTGCTACGGATCTGTAAATACGATAAGGATCTAATGCTTTAATCAAAACAGAAATCGAAGCTCATTTGTTCAATGTGATACCATTTATGCTTAAAGAAACGACGTCGTAACATAAGAAAACAAGCGCAACATAACCCAAACCTATGTGAAAGTCATCGGAGCCCCTCGAGACCCTGTACGAACATATCAACAAGTCCCATAACATAACGCATACTTATTCAAGGCCTCATATCACACATAACAACATCGAAACGACGAAACACACCTCAAATCAAACTTAATGAACTTTCGACTTCCAAAAACTCGCACCGAAATATATCAAATCAACTTGGAATGAACTCAAATTTTGCACAAACGTACTAATAAATCATACGGAGCTACTCAAGCCCATAAACTACCGAGTAAAGTGCAAATGCTCAAAACGACTGATCGGGTTGTTACGTTTATACATACCTATCACAACTACAAACGCAAAAACAGACGTGAGAAATCTAAAAACTCATCTCTTTTAATAATAATCTTGTTAAATTTCGAATATTAGTTTGTGAGAAATTTGGAGTGGGTATTATTTGAACTTATTAGAAATAGTCTAAGTAGGTTGTATACAAAGTTTGAAGTTATTTGTTGGAGATTTGGACTAGTTTTATACAAGATTTGCAAGTGAAATCGTACAAAAATTCGTCATAAATGCTTATACACTTGTATACAATGTTACACACTTTTATACAAAGAGGTATATTATGTATATAGTTGTATAAAAGTGTATAAAGATGTATAATCATAGTAATAAAAATATTCGTGATACACTATGTATATAGGAGAAAATGCGAGAAATTCACTAAATACATGAAAATAATGTATCAACCTTATATACAATAGTGTATAAAAGGTTTTTATACACTATTTATACATTATTATACAAATGAATCATATCAATGGAGCTTCACATGTTCTTCTTCTTCCTTGGGAATCCTCTGAAATTTAATTCAAATTTAACTTAAATCGACTCCAAATCACTTGAAATTTAAGTTGTGATCTCCTCTTGATGATTCCAGTCAATTGGAATAATACCCATTCCAAACAACTAACAAATCAGAAAAACCCAATTTCTTAAATCGAATCTTTCATGACAATAAACACATTTCTCCCCATTCCAATGGAGGAAGTGATCTTCATATGACTCCAAGTAATTAATTCTCTTGAAAATTGATTTTCTTCTTCATTAAAATAGTGATTATCAATTTTGAATATGGAAGAGGAATTGGTGAAGAATAACAATGGTAGAGAAATTTTGGGATGCAAAGGCGTGAAGAAGAAGAAGAAGAAGGAAGAAAAAAAGGGTGGGATAACTGGTGAAAAATAATGCAAATAATTTTCAGGTTATGTAAAACCTGGGCTACACTCGGCAAGAGCATCAAACGTGGGCCATTTTCTGATGAGTTATTGGGCCAAGTGATAAGGGGTGTAATTCTCCCTTTAATAAAAGGAAATTTTACCTCCTGTAGCAAAGGTATACACCCTATTTATTATAAATCAAAATCATTTTCAGATATTATTTTCTATAGCTACCTTTATGTTTTATAGCAAAATAACTATTTATGGTATATACTACCATTGAGGCATGAAATACGCTAATTATGTTTTTCTCTCTCTTAGACAGCTGGACATACCTATTTTTAAGGTGATTGTCGTTACTGTATTAATGAATACATGGCGTGAATACATATGAATACATGCCCATATAGCTGGACTGCCCTGATTTTAGGCGCTTTTTACTGGTGTATTCATGAATACAGCATCGCGAATACATGTGAATACATGCACGTACACATGGACTGCCCTGATCTTAAGTGCTTTTTACAGCTGTATTCATGAATACAACAATGTGAATACATGCACGTACATCTGGACTGCCCTGATTTTCGGCTTTTTTTGCTGATGTATTCATGAATACATGGCACGAATACATGTGAATACATACGCGTACAAGTGGACTACCCTAATATTTAAGCGTTTTTTGCTATTGTATTCATGAATACAACAATGCGAATACAACAAATACACTACCGTAATAACTTAATAGTAGTTATAGGAAGTAATTGTGTAATGGTAGCTATAGGAAGTTAATAGACACTAAACAATAGTGAGTTTTGAAAATGAGTAGTCACTTAGCATCATAAAAGAAATATAGAAAAAACTTTGTATTATTTTTAAAGCAAATCAATAGATACACCAAGAGTTTCTTGCACTAAATCATAAATAAATAATATGTATTCTTACTTTAATTATATTTAATTTCTAATATTAAATTATTAAGTATAGTGTAAACATGTGTGACAGTGTGAGTGTTAGTAATATGTATTGCTGTAAAATAAAATAATAATAATTTCTGAAAAATACAGAAATAGTAAGAAACCTCACTAGCGCAGGCTCTAGCGCGGGATTAGCGCGGCCGCGCTAGTGGAATATACCAGGGACAGTGAGAAACCTGACTAGCGCGAGCTGAGCGCGGGCGCGCTAGTCCAGGCGTATTTAGTTTTTTCTATGAAAAATAATATAAGAATAAACCGAGCTCACTGAATACACAGTGTGTCCTTAAGGAAATTATTCCCCTCAAGTACCCGAGGTGTTGGAATATATCCTCCCAGGATAGAACGATTTAACTCACCAGCGTATCGGTACCAAAAATGCTGGTGAACAGCGAACCACTCGAAGGCTGTAAAACACACTGGAATATTTTGGGCAAAAGAAGATTAGAAAATTTAGTAAGTAAAAAATTCTGGGATTCAAGGTATATTTATAGCCAATTTAGTACTGTTTCTGAAAAGGTTTTACAACCTTTCAGAACAGCCATAGTTGTTGGAACAGGTGTGAATCCTTTCAGAACAGCCATAGCTATTTTGAACAGGTATGACTATTGCGGGAAATTTAAAAATGAATTTAAAATAATCCGGGAAAGAAAACGGGTCGGATGGGACCAGGTCGCGGGTCATTCCGGATTTGAAACTTTTCATTAATTAATTAAATAATTTAAAAAAAAAAATTCCAAAAAGATTAATCAATCAATCGATCTTTGACCAAATCCAAATCTGAAGCCAAAGCCAAAGCCGAGCCTAGCGAGCGACGACGACATCACGAGGTTTGCCTTCTTCTCAACTCTTTAAGAGCTAGAAGAAGAGCTTCTCTATATATACACATAGATTTTCTTTCCTTCTTCCAATGAGGGACAAAGTGCATTCAAAATTTCACTTCTCTCTATTTCTTTTCCCACCATTTTTCATTCACTCTCTTTAAGCTACTCCAAGCTTAAAATTAAGCTAAACTAAGCTTAAAATTAAGATACACTAAGCTTAAAGACCAACAAACCCCCACATGAATAGGGAATGGCTATAAAATAAAGGACTGCACGGACGTGTGTGTGTTTTACATGCAAGAATTAATTGCATCTGGATGAGTAGGTTTCCCTTTGAACTTTCCATAGTGATATTATATCGGATATACTCGGTCAATCGGTATATCTGATATCTTTGAACCGTCGAGCTTTGTTGTATACCTAGACAACATAAGTCACACAATCAATCCTTAACCATCTATGGTTCTCACGGTTGTGTTCGTTTCAGCCATGAACACCGCCTGGTTTCATGAGTGCTTAGAGAATGGGCCTTTACTTTCATTCCCCTTGAAGCGGCTTACACTTCACACTCACATAGGTGATTCCTAAACGTGTAATCCTAAAGACACACTATCTGGTCATATCCTTCCAGACTTAGCAAATCATTAAAAAGCTTTAAGCTTTATTGACTCATCAAAAAGCCTTAATGCTTTACCTTTATTTCTGAACATTGTCTTCATCACGAGAATGGGTTGAGTTATTTGACAATGTTGAACCGTCATTCATAACTTTTTTTGATCTCTTTGAACCTAGCTCTTGGGATCTCCAGTATACTAGGTAGAGTTACCGCCATGATGACTTGTCCTAGGCCTTAACCCCATTCCCTTTGATGATCTTTCAACTGCCTCTCTAGATAGGCCTTTTGTAAGTGGATCCGACACGTTATCTCTTGACTTTACATAGTCAATCGTGATAACACCACTACAGAGTATTTGTATAACGGTATTATGTCTCTGTCGTATATGACGAGATTTATCGTTATACATAACGCTCCCTGATGTGTGGCTAGAATTCATGGTTTAACACGTTATATGCCTTACATTTTATGTGTGTTAATGATAAAAATACACTTCGTATGTGCCTAATTGAGTCTATTTCACATGTAGGTGAATTGGAGATGGAAGTCGAGCTAAATGGATGCATAAACGTCGAAAATACACTCAAGACGCGAAGAGGACTGCACCGGGCTATAGCCGGGTGTTTGGGCTGTAAATCCTGGTCATACCAGGCTATAGCAGGGCGTTTGGGCTATAAAGCCTAGTAAGACCAGGCGTTATCCAGGCTTTAGAGCCATAACGCCAGGTTTGGCCTGGCTTTATCCAGGCGTTTGAGCCATAAAGCCAGGTCCCTGGTATGGTCCAATCCGAGTTTTGAAGATTTTAAGTGTTTCCCGGTTTGAATAGAAGTCTCCTACACATTTAGGGTTTATCCCAAACATATAAATAGACCCAAAAACACAACTTGAGGGGGATATGCCATTAGAGACAAGAGACGCCTGTGGAATACTACTCAGTGAAGCAAAATATTGATTTTTACAGCTTTTATTCATTACTTTGTAGTTTAATTATGCAAGTTATTTTGGGTTTAATTATTATGAGCATGAGTAGATAACTTCTTTAATCTAGGGTTTCGGTGGAACCCGTTGGGGATGAACTTATTGTGATATAATACAGCTTTGATTGGTTGATTAATCTCTATTTGTTCAACTACGTTCTTGTTGTAGTTGGTTGAAGGGCC
>ML321565.1:0-68322 GCA_005239505.1 Nicotiana paniculata | reverse complement strand
AATTTACTAGACGCACTCTCTCAAGTTACGCTAGCTAGATTTCATTACAGTTCACTTTAGATGTCACCCGAGGTATCGTTATCTCTAATCCAACCTCTAACCCCTTAGTTATGACTTTCGTCTATACTCTAGGAGTGGTGTTGTTCAACAATTACCTAAATATGTAGATACATACTAAATAGGCACAACTAATTGATGGCCATTCAATTAACTACAATAAGAACGTAGTTGAACAAATAGAGAATAATCAATCAAAATATATTAATATCACAAGAAATTCATCCCCAACGGGTTCTACCAAAACCCTAGATTAAAAACTTAGCTACTCATGTTTAGACGAAACAAAACTACAAACAATTGCATAATTGAAATATAAAGTAAGAAATACTAGATTGTAGAAATCGTGTTCTTGCACTTCAATGGAATTTTCTTCTTGTCTACTTTGATCCACGAAATTCCCCTTTTAATTGTGTTTTAGGAGTCTATTTATAGGTTTAGGGTGAACCCTAACCGTGTAGGTGACTTCTATTTCAACCGGGAAACACTTAACTAGTCAAACTCGAACTTGGGCGAAACTGGGGACCCCGGGCGTTCGGGCTCTAACGCCCCCCTAACGCCAGGACAGGCCTGGCGTTAGGCCCTAACGCCCTCCCTAACGCCAGGGGGTACCAGGATTTATGGGGCAAACGCCCCCCTAACTCCAGGGGTGCCAGGCTTTAGGGGGAAAACGCCCGGCTATCGCCCGGGCGTCTCCTTTTGCGTATTTTCGACGTATTTGCATCCCTTTAAGCTCCGTTTCCATCTCCAATTCACCTACACATAAAATAAAATCCATTAAGCACATAACAAGTGTAATTTTATCATTAATGTGCATAAAATATAAGGTATATCACATGTTAAACTATGCAATTTAGTCTCGCATCAGTAAGCATCAATCAGAATATTTACTAAGGATACAAGCTTCTTTTGAGAGTAAGACTTCAAATTTCTTTGAACGCCTAGAAAGTTTACCTCATCGTCATGTTCATCTTCATCCTCGTCAGATTTTGCCACCAGGGCAAAGATAGAGTCATATTCAACTGCTTCATTTTCAAAGACCATCATGGAGGTGTCTCCTTCTCCATCATCTACCTCAGATTATGTAGAGGAATCTACCCATGAAGCAAGAGCTTGTTTCAAAACATTATCAACGACATCTTTTCTCTTGAATTTATTGTCAGGAACCGAGTTGCTTTTGGTCGTCTTGTCTGTGTTGTGCTTTTACTGGTCTTGCTTATGGAGAGGATAATCTTTGTTGAAATATCCTGGCGTCTAGCATTTGTGACAACATTCATAGCCTTTTAGTCTGCTAGAGCTGCCCTTTTTCCGAATACCCCCATTTTTGCGAACCATTTTCTGTAATCTCCATGTCAAATAGGCCATGTCATCTGTCACACCCCTTTTTTCATCTCACTAACCCCTTTAAAATAATAAAAAGATTTTTGAATCTCAAAAGGATTTGTCAAAATTAGAAATTAAAAAAATTGTGTTTTAAAAAGATTGTTCAGAGTCGCACCTGACATTTGGTTTTGGTGTATCAAGTCATCGTTTCTAAAGAAAACAGTATTCTTTCAAAAAACACATTTGACTCTAAAATTGACTGCACCAGAAGGGGGTTCATTTGACTCAGGGAGAAGGTGTTAGAAATTTCTCGAGTCCCGTAATTAATACGGTTGCATCTTTGATCAAGTTGGCTTTTGAAAATATTCTAATTAATGTAAAACACACAAGAGAAAAAAAAACAAAGACAAAGGAGGTTCGAGGTTGTCCCCACCTAAATAAAAAGAAAATAGAAAAAAAGAAAAATAAATATTTAAAAAAACATATATTAACCTATACTATGCTTCCTCCATAACGCTCGTCATGGCCTCCAAAATATTACAAGCTCTTCGGGGCATTCCTTGGATAAATCTAACTAAGGGAATGACCTCTCGCCTTAAAAACTAGTAAAACATCCTAATATTGCCTGCCCAAATGTTTTCGGCCTAAACATGCTCCTAGCGGATAATGTAATAAATAAAACTAAAAGAAATGAAGAATTAATTCCATGCTCATTCCCTTTTTAAATTCTTTCATGCATTTGACCAATCCCAATCTCTAAACGATGTGAACAAATTAATCACTAATGGACTTTGGCCTTTTCCCCGATCCCCACGGCCTAATAATCACGCAAAATGTCAAACAAAGCATCAAGAACACAAATGAATACAAGAAGAATAAAGCGAAATGGTGGATCGATCTATGATAAGAGCCTCTTAAGATTCTAATTACTGATTATTCTTCCCTATCAGCTAAAACAACTATTCTGCCGACTTTCTTAATTAACTCTCACCCTCTTGGTTTGTACCTTAGCATATCCTTTTAATTTTAATTCAAACTAACTGGAATCTCACTTGCACATCCTGCTAACCAAAAACACTCATAGCACCAGAACCTTTCAAAAGAAGATTTAAACCAATCACAATGCACGGTCACCTGATTAGCTGGTGCAAGGCGTATTAGAGTTCTCTAATATATAACATAACATGGAGAGACTAAATATCATGACGGGATGCAAGCTAGACCAATTTATCACACAAACAAGTGGAAAGCGGTAATTTCGATATATGATCAGCTTAACAATTAATGCTTTATAACTTACGGAACCAATTTAGTATGTTGCTACTATCCATAATATTTAATAGACTCCTCAACAATTATCAAGTAGGAAATGCGATCATGTCTCAACAGGAACCCAATTACACACAAGATCTTTTCTATTTCCTTTTATGCTCAAATAAGCAATACAGTTCTCAAACAACTTACTTCGTCAAAAATCATGGAGGCAAGGAGAACAAGGATCAGATTCAACAAAGCAATCACAAGATTCCCAAAATCTCATTCAAGTAAACATACCAATTTTCATGTTTAGATATGCGAACAAGGAGTTACCGGGTATTACTCAACCTTATCGACACTTTTGTGTTAAGGGTAGAAAGAATTTAAGGATCATCTCAACACTCATTTCAAGTTTAAACTCAACCACACAAGCAAAAATATTCGTGGCAGTGGAAAGCAATGACATCATAACCTCACACTTTGTTAACAATTACAAACCAATTAGAGTATCCAACAGACTTCACCTTAAGCAAACAAGATGGATTTCAACATGCCTCAAAGTCGTGAATTGAAACAACTAAGCAAGTAATGAACAGAGGACTCTAATATTCCTTCCATGAGAGCATATTCAAATAGAAACTAATACTAACTCGAATTCAATTTTCATGCACATACTGTTACGTTCAAAATTGAACAAACCCTATGATTCAACCTTCAAGTTTCAACAAGAAGCGACAACTCTACATGTGAATTATTTGAATGTTATTATCGATAATCTTAGAGGAACATGATGAGGAAATACCATAGTGAAACAATGTGAGTCTAATTTCATTTAATCCTAAAGATATGCACATGCTCCTGAGATCATTACAAATCAATCAACACTAATAGGGAAACTTTTGCAAACATTAAGGGAACTAGTCGAACTAAATCTAACAGTAACAATGACATACTTTAGTAATCTGTACAATCACAAACAAAATCCGACTTCAGTCAAGCATGTTGGAATCAAGCAAATCCGAGATTGTACGACATTTGAACACAAAAACAAAACAGAACATATGCGCATACCAAAGAGAATTTATCCAGATTCATCATCAATCAGAATCCGGAAATCTGCTTCTATTAGCACTCGAAATTTACCATTCCTAAAATTTAAACCAATTCGAATTACTTATCCTAGGCTCTCGTCTTATTCAATCGCACCATTAAGCAAAGCATAGAAGAGAGGGAGATATGAACCAAAAAATTGAGCTTTCAATTGATGTTTAAAGCGACATGTGAATCTAAATATGCGAATTCCAACAACGAGCCAATCCAAAACAGAAAAATGAAATACACTCTGACCGGAACAATGAAATCGAACCTCAGACGACAAATTGAATCAGCTTCAAACAAACTCCATCAATGAAACCTCCTAAAAAAAGAAAAAAATCTGAAACTGGACTTGAAGAAACAAAACCTTTTTTTGTTGTTGTATTTTTCTGAAATTTAAACCAAACTAAAAATGAAAAATTAGCAGAAGAACTCTCTTGAAACCCTAGACTCTCTCTCTCTCTCTCTCTCTCTCTCTCTCTCTCGATATTTCTGTCCTAAAAAATTCGTCCGAAATTCCCTCTAAAGACCCCCATCTAAAAAACGGAATTCCTCTCTTATATAGGTTGGTTCTTGAGGAGTGGAAGGTTAGGATTGAGAGTTTAACTCCTAATCCTACGACTCCCATTCATTGAGAATCCGTCCAAAAGAAGAGGAGTGCGTGAGTGAGATGGAGGAGAATATTTGGTTGTCAGAATTCGGTTAATTACATGATGATATGGACGAAGGAGAAGAAGCAGGGGGTGAAAGCGTGTGTCAAAAAATGACTTTTTCGGCTGGTTGAGCGGTGGCAACGAGTGAGAGGGAGTTGCGGTTGCCCTTGGGGTGTTTAGGTTTAGGGTTTGGGAGATACATGGTATTTTATATGGATGGAGGAATTGTTTGTAGCTATTGGATTAAAATGAATGGAGGGCGTAGATTAAACAAAACAAAATGGAGCAGGCAGATGGGTCAAATCTGGTCAGGGGTTAAGGGGAATGGGTTGTCCGAAATTTGGACTCAAGTGAAAGGGGGGAGGAATGTCCGGTTTAGGCCTTTGGTGGCAAAATTTGTTTTTAAAATTGGCTAATTTTCTAGTGACCCATCAACCCAATATTAACTCTTTCCTATTTAAAAAATATAATGATAAAAATACTACCAAAATATTAAATAGTCCTATTTAAGTATAATAAACTATTAAAATAAAACTAAATATATTAAAACAAAACTATTTTTTTGGTGTTTTTGGTATATTTTTTATAAATCAATATCTTCAAAAAAAATACTAATTACCTTAAATAGATGAGAAAATATATAATAAAACAAGAATGAAACTATCTTTGTGTTTTTGATCTTTTTTAAAATACTAAAACAAATAAAAGAAAAGTAATATATTAGAATCCTAGAAAAAATAAAATAAAATCAAATAAATATATAAAAAATACTAAGAATACTAGATGTAACTTTAAAAATCGTGCGAGTCAAAAATTACGTGCTTAAAGATTGCCTTCTTTGCTTGAAAACTCGAAGAGTTTTTGAGCAAAGAATTAAGTAAGCAAAGTAATTGATTTCTGACCTGAACACTTATTCAAAAAAAAATTAGGATGGATAAAAGGCTTGAGAACGAGCCCTGATATTTGAGTTGCCTACGTATGTTGATTGTAAAGGAATCAGGTCACGTGTAGTTAGGAAGTAGGAAAATAGAAAAAGATACCTAGGTGGAGAGTCGAGTGATGTGCCGTCGAGGTTGCGGTCTGCGGTTCCTATCATTACATCAAAAATGAAAAATAAAATAAAATAAAATTTACACTAAAAACTACAAAATCCTATCTACTATTCTATCTTGAGTCTTCTAAAGTCTTGTTGTGCATCTCAAACTGTTGATTTGCATTCTTGAGGTGAGCTTCTGCTACTTCTAACTTGGATTGACCTTATTCTTCAGGCGGGCTCCTGCTTTTGACTTGAATTTGAATTTAACTCTAAAATGGATTCCCTCGTTCTCCAGGTGGACGCCTGCTACTGGCTTGAACTTGAAATAACACTGAAATGAATTTCCTCGTTCTCCAGGTGGGCGCCTGCCACTGACTTGAAACTTGAAATAACTCTAAAATGAATACCCTCGTTCTCTTGGTGGGGCCTGCTACTAACTTGAAACTTGGAATGGCTCTGAAATGAATTCCTTCGTTCTCCTGGTGGACGCCTGCTACTGACTTGAAACTTGAAATAACTCTAAAATGAATTCCCTCGTTCTCCAGGTGCACGACTACTACTGACTTGAAACTTGAAATAACTCTGAAATGAATTCCCTCGTTCTCCTGGTGGGCGTCTGCTACTAACTTGAAACTTGAAATAACTCTGAATTGAATACCCTCATTCTCCAGGTGGGCACCTGCTACTGACTTGATACTTGAAATGAATTTTGAAATGGATTCCCTCGTTGTCCATGTGGGCTCCTGCTACTGACTTGAAGTTGAAATAACTCTGAAATGAATTTCCTCATTCTCCAGGTGGGCACTTGCTACTGACTTGAAGCTTGAAATAACTCTGAAATGAATACCCTCATTCTCCAGGTTGGCGCCTGCTACTGACATGAAACTTGAAATGAATTCCCTCGTTCTCCAGGTGGGCGTTTGCTACTGACTTGAAATGAATTCCCTCTCTCTCCACGTGGGCTCCTGCTACTGACTTGAAACTTGAAATAACTTTGAAATGAATTCCCTCATTCTCCAGGTGGAAGCCTTCTACTCACTTGAAATTTGAAATGAATTCTTGAATGAATTCCCTCGTTCTCTAGGTGGGTGCCTGCAATCACAACAAAACAAACAAAACAAAGAAATATTTCCCCCCCAGTTTGTACCAGGAACATTTGTGAGTATTAGTTGAATCCCATTATCCAGGAGGGTCCTAAAAACTTTAAAACTACATCTCATTATCCAGAAAGGTCCTGAAAATTTAAAACTAAATCACATTATCCAGGAGAGTCCTGAAAACTTGAAAATAAATCCCATTATCCAGGAGGGTCCTGAAAATTTAAAATTAAATCCCATTATTCAAAAGGGTCCTGAAAACTTAAAACTGAACTTACCTGAGATATGCTTTCCTCATGAAGGATCCTTGCAGAGCAAACAAAATTTCTTGCCCCTGTTTCAAATAAAGAAAATCTTGTTAGTTTGAAAACATGGTGGTTAGTTTATGTCATCGTTGCTTTTGCCACTGTCATGCTTCATTCTGATGAGCTGCTTCTGGCTGACAAGAAATTGTTTGACCTTCTGATTGAACCTCGACCACAAAAACCTCTGAATGACCCGAATCCCTTACCCTCACTTGCTGCATTGTGTCTTTATTCTAACAACTTTTGATCCCTTGTATTTTCTCGAAATTTTAAGAATCACTTGATCACCTGCAGTTATCACCACATTGCTCCTTTTGAATCATGTTATTTGTGATGTGCTCGGCCAAATTTTCCTTGTGCAATCAAGAAGCCGGTAGTAGGCTTTGGAGTCCTTTCTTGCTTGCTTTAACAAAATTGACTTGAAAGATACACAAAGAAACAGAACCAAAAGAACAAAGCGAAGTGATTTTTGGCAAAAAGAACAAAAAAGAAAGGTATGAACAAAGATGTATATTTGGAGAGGAAAGGAAAACAGACATATCTGAGCGAAGCAGCTGACTCCAATGATCATGACATGCAATTCAGATTGATCATCCTAATCCTCCCATCCAATCACAATTCAAATTACATCATGCTTTCATAATTCGAAGTCGGGCTTTCAATGATCCAATTTCTATGTAAATTCATAAACCTCATTCAACTTGTAGCGCCCCGAAGGGTTTTCATCAACAAGCCTCTCTCATTTGTTCATCTCTCCACTCACTGTCGCTTTATGTTGCCCGCGAGGGTTTTCACCAATAAGACTCTCTCATTTTAAATTTTTCCTCAGCTCATTATCGCCTTACGGTGCCCATGAGGGTTTTCACCAATAAGACTCTCATTTTATCATTTTTCCTTGTGCCCATGAACAAAGTGTTACCCATGATGTAAATCGTACCTCTATCTTGCTTGGCTTGACATCCTCAAAGATTAATCGAAAAGTCTTTATTTGGACCGTAATGTAGGCTTTTGAACAGGGTTAGAAAGAAATGGTGGCATGAAGGCTCAAAAAAACTTAAGATGAAAGGGTTCAAAATTACAATTTTTGGAATCATGTCTTTTGCGAAAGTAAAACTTCTACCCCAGTTTCTTTAAGTTTTGGGAATTTTAAATTTTTATTTTGATGAGACTGAACTGTTGATACCCAATTTTTCCTATATTATTTTCAAAATGCATATATATTTTCAAAATAATGCATGAGCATCAATTAATATTTTTCCATAATTTTCTGTATTTTTAAAAAAGATTTCTAATTAATTTATCCCATTATTTTATTGTCCAAATAATTACTAATTGCATCACAAATAATTTTATAATAATTTTATTTACTAATTTTATCATTTATATTTATATTAAGCTTTAATTATTTTATGCATAATTATATTTTACATTGGTAGATTATAATTGCAATAACTTTGCAGTAATAGCCCATGTGTGCATAATTACTTGATTTTACTTGAAAATGACCTTTTATATTTTTATAATACTAAGTAATTATTTTAAATTATTTTTTAATGCATAAATAACATTTTTTTTTATCATTTATTAGCTATTTCTATAAATTATTTTATCAGATTAATTGGGTATTTAACAAATGATCTCTTTTAATTTGTTTTTCGGACCAGCCCAACAACTACCCAGGGCAATTAAACCAACCCATAACCCAGTACCCAAACCCAATATCCCAATTCGTATAACCTGCCCAATCCCCAAATTCGATCCTGACCGTTGATCTCAAGGATATCCTCTCCTTATTAATTACAGCAAACGACCCCAAACCCTACTGATTTTTTCTAAAACCCGCCGCCTCTGAATCCCTTCCCTCCTCTCTTCTCTCTCACGCTCCTCCTAACCCTAACCCAACGTCACCAAAACCCCTTTGATTCACGGGTTCCTTCTTCGATTCCAAGCCTTATCTGGCCTCCTATCTCTACTGGTTGTTCGATTTTCATGTTACTTGAGGTAATCTCAAAGGGATTCGAACAGACTTGGTTCAAATCCCTCGTTTTTCTCGATGAATCTGTCCGTATTCACCCCATGTCTATGAGTAGTATCATTTTTGTGTTTTCATGACTTCAAATCTCTGGTTTCAAACTAGATTTTTTCTCACCTCTGCTTATGTTTTACTATTTCTGGCTAAAACCATTCAGATCTCTTTAGATCTGAAGCGGTTTGAGTTTGTTTGTTAATTTCCTTTAAGATTTTTCTGTTTTGTTAACCGATTTTTGTTTTCCCTAAAAGCTAGGGTTTCGATTTACTTTCAAGTTTCTGCAAAATATTTTCGAACATTAAAGTGTTAATTTATGATTCTCTTCGTTTACCTTTTCAACTGGTTTCACTTGAGTTTTATCTCTATGTCTTTACACCTTAGGATTTTTCATTACTCGACTATTTGTTATAATATTTTGCCCGTTCACCTTAGCCCTATTAATTAAAATGATTAATTTATTTACCGGCCTAATTAGGATTTTGAAACTGTGTTTTCCTTAATATTTTTATTTCCTTATTTAGATTCTTTCCTTATATGTGATTCGTAATTAGTGTTACTTTCCTTAATTATGTTATTGACTTGATTTCTGGGTTTTGGTTGCTTTGACTGACCTATAATTGATTTCTGGATTTACTACTTACCTTATTTAGCCTCAATCTTGTCTACTGATTTATTCCATGAAAAACTCTCCTTAATTTAAGTTATCCTTACTGCCAATTTATTCCCGTTAGCCCTAATTGATTGATTAATTGATGTTGCATGCCTTATTGTGTGCAATTTATTCTCCTGCCTTATTTGGTTTTACTCTACTATTGCTATATGAACCTTTAATTTGTTCTGATTTTAAACATACGCTGAGATACAATCTCACACTCTTACATGCACACACTCACTTGAGTTCCTTCTATCGCTCTGATTTGCTGCATTGTCTAGCCGGCTGAAGCCAAGGCTAGACTCTTGGATTCCAATTGCTTTCATCTTCCTGTTTACTTTCTCCCTTAACTGGTATGCCCTAACCTTTGCAATTTCATTCTTTACACTTTGCTTGACTAGCCTGTATCAATTTTTTCTTTCACATGATTATATGATCTCATTTAGTAACACTGTTAACTTACGATTAAGCTATTTCGAATAATATGAATCCTCTCCTAAGATTAAGGTTTAGTCTGTTTTCTTGAAATGTACTGTAAACATGTGATCACTTTTCTGTTGCTTAACTCATATGTCATGTCTGTTTAATTCAAATGTTTTGCCTAATTGCTTCTGTGTTTTAGCCATGACTGTTTTAAATACTAGCATGAATACTTAGCTTAATCATATGACAACTTGTTTAAACTATGTGCTGAACATGAACCTTATTTGTGCAGTTCTGCCTGCAACTCTATGTCAAAACTTTCTTTCTTCTGAAATTAAACTATTTTGAAATCTGCCCCTTTTCCTTTATATACTGGTTTTAAACCCCTACTCTTAGTCATTTAGGTTCTCAACCACCCCCAGTGTGAGCACTACCTAGGGTCCTTGAGACTCCTTTGAACTCTGACATATTGGGGCTGGTTTTCCAATCTTTTATGAGTTACCTTCTGAATGTGGTTCTGGTGTGAGCATTGCCCCAGGTCCCTGAGTCCCATGGGAACTTTGACACACTGGAAGCCTGATTTTTAATGTGCCATGGATGGATCATTACTATACTCCCAAGCTATTCTGTTGGAAGGCCTGGTTCCCAGGTTTAGATTGGGCCTATGAAGGCTCCCTATAGTGTAATTGTTACTATTTATGTAATTTATCCATTCTGGGTTGTAATAATTTCTGTAATAACAGATTTGAGGTTGATTAGTGAAAGCTGGGGGTTTCCTTCTATTTTTGTTAAACTTGGGTAGAAATCCTGCCTATAGGTTTAATTATGTCGACCAAGTCATGTGATTGCTACTACTTGTTTAGAGATCCTGCCTATAGGAATTTCTTGATTGTTTAGTTCTGTACTTATACACTCGCATATTAGAGATCCCATTTATAGTCCTTTTCCTTAATTCTGCATTAGAACTTAGGACCCCTTTAATTCCCGCTTTAAATAGTTGTCTAAATTGCTTTATTTTTCTTTAATGACTAATTCTCTTAATTAAGTTCGGTTAGGACCCACCTTTGTGGACCTCGAGGGGTGCTCAACACCTTCCCCTCAAGGTAATTTCGAGCCCTTACCAGATCCCTGGTGATGCAAACTAGTTTCATGAGTCATTAGCTTTAGGTGCCCTAACGCACCTTATTCCAGTAGGTGGCGACTCTTCAAATCTCATATCTCATCCCAAAAGGGAAGGGAGTTGTCTCATTAAATTTTGAAACCCGATTTCGCGAGAAAAAGGGGGCGCGGCAGCATGGCGACTATGCTGGGGAGAATTGGGCTCTTGCCATAACAAACTTTCTTTTTGTGAATTAGTCTTTGAGCATGCGTTATTTTGTTAATACGTGCCTACCGTTTCCCTTTCCCACTTTAGGTGAATTTAATTGCCTATTTTCAAGCCTTTATGATTTCTTTTTACTATGGAAATTAACTTGTCTCTTTATTTTCCTTCTTAAACGTCTTTTTGATTATTAAATACCGCCTTTATTATTTTCTTTTAATGTGCAAATACGTGACAACGTGCTATTTACTGTTGCATAAATCATGCTCAACATCATATTCCACTCGTGTGTAATCAATACCTTAGCAACACTTGATGAGTGTTTGCGCTCTTCCTACATATCACCCCTTAAATTCGGAAAGTCTTATTTGTGATAAAAACTAGACGATCAGCGGTGCGGTCGATAATTCCATGCCTTTGCCCCTCGAGCAGTCCACTTGAGGGTACCAGTCTAGACCTCTCTAGAAGCCTTACTCTGATTAGTTGTACATGCATCATGGTCAAACCTATCCAGGGTTAATATGTTGTCCACATAATAACCCATTAAGAAAAGTCTTGTCCAAAAGTCCACTAGGGTTTCCATAATACCAACGGATGCAACCACGATCTGTGAATTAATTTGGAGAAATAAGTGCTAATATGCTAATCAGTGATGTATAAATAGTCGAATCTGGAGGGAGAAAGGGTCTAACCTTATTTGTTTTGCAGAAAATGAGGCACAAAGTCCCCAGGTTCGGCATGGTCCGTAATATACCACCATTGTTGCTAGATTGGTGTGAAGATCTTTCATTAAGTGATAAAAAGCATGTGAAAAAGGTCCTGGGAAATTTTCCTTCTTTGTTGGATATTGAACCGAATAATGTATTGATTGAAGCCGCCACAACGTTCTGGGAGAGTGAATGATCCATGTTTCGCTTTGGAAACATAGAATTGACCCCTCTTGGAAGAAAATGGGGGATTCGCTGGACTGCCTTGGGACAGTCCCGGTTTATTGGTGCCAGAAAACCGTACCGCTAGGGGGTTTCTGAAAATGATGGGTCTGAAAAAGAACGACGATTTGGAGTGCCTAAAGAAATCCTACGTACCCTTCGACTATCGCTATGAACGATATGGTCATAGAAAATCCTATCGTATCTACCATGATGAATTCTCTATCACTTCCTTGGGTTGTATTCACTGCAGGGTTTTTGTGTTCATCGTTTGCTTCCTGGGTATGATAGTGTTTCTGATGAAAGGGGACAGAATTCATACCAGACAGGCCATGGTAACAAAAACCCTAATGGAGGGGATCGAGGGGCAAACATACACCATTGTCCCTTTGATCATATCAGACATATATCGGGCCTTGGACCGCTGCCAGAAGGGATTCAACACTTCGAGGGTTGTAATCTGCTGCTATAGGTTTGGTTGTTAGAGCATCTCCCGAGAGATCAACACCGTCAAGAGTTTCCACGAAGGCTGTAGAATGATCATATAACTTTCCATCACCCTAAAAGAATGACGTATATCCTAGACAGGTTTACTCAACCAGAGAGTGCTACAGAATAGGTGCAGTTTTTCGACAATTTGACTGAGGATCAGGTTCAATGGATGTTCGAATGGTTCCCTACCGATGAGTTCATCATCAGGTCTAGGGACGTTCCGCACTTGGTGTTGATCGGGTTAAGGGGCATATACCCTTATGTTCCTATCAGGGTTATGAGACAAGCATGTAGGAAGAAAGTCCTACCGCAGATCATTAAAATGAGTCATTATAGGGCAGATTTTCAGCATGACGACCTCCCACACAAATGTGAAGCTCAACATATGTGGCACCTAAAGATTATTATAGAAAGGGACACCATCGATCCAGACCGATATCACGCAGGGCACATGTACTTTTACCCATCATGGTTGGAGGACTGCACGACAGGAATAGTCGAGCCAGGGGTCGGTCGAGGAAACAGACTCATAGATGAAGTTGTAGAAGCACAGGTGAAGTGTAACAAAGTGCGAAAAAGGGTTCGCGAGTCTGAGGCCGAGCATATGGAGCAACACAATACTGATATGGGATTAGTCAATGAATGGAAGGAAACGACTACCAGATCGAATGAAAGGTTAGAATATTTGGAGCAGGGTCTGATGGAACTGGAAAGGAAGATGAGGAAAAGAGTCATAGACTACCAGAATACTGAAGGTATCGAAGGAGGACATCTAGCAAGGGCATACCTGCTGCTGGACATGCGCGACTTGGGGAAATTGATCGATGGAGCCAAGAGAGTCGGGCCTAGAGAAGGTCCTTTTGGGACCAAGTAGATTAGGTTTATTCAGTTTTGCTTTTCAAATGTAATAATGCCAAGTGCCATTAGTGACTTATCTTATTTAGTGTCGTTTAGATTCATCTATTTCACATTAATGAAATGAGGCAATTATTGGCATTGAAGTTATCCAAATCAACTTGTCGCTAGGCCTACCTCAGGCACAACAAGGCCCCCAAATTAGGACGTGAATTTACATTCCCGCACTATGTGTTTAAATATTGCAAATACTCTTTTTGGAACCCTTACCTACTTGGTTACTTTTTGCTTTTCTTTCCTTTTTTTATTATTATTCCCATTCCTGAGGGTTGGTTCACGCATACTGGCATCATCAACATATCACACCAGATCCAGGGGCCCTCCACCTCTTCCTCCTCCAAGTGTATCCAAAGGCAAAGGGAAAGCTAATGTAAGTGGCGACAACACCGCACATGTTGAGAATGTGGAAACTTCTGATGGTTGGAGTACTCCGACACCAAATGACTTGGTTTTGCGGCTTGAAAAAAAATACTTGAACTACAAAGTGAGCTTGAGTAGGTTCGTAACTTGGAAAACCTCTCCCCCACACTAAACGTCCCAGATATCAACCATCCAAATACCCAAAAACTGGCACCTCCCCAGAATGCACCCGACCAACGCTCGCAGAATCCTCCCGTACCCATCAATATATAACCCCTCCTCCAAATCCTTTACCTGTACCTACGCCTCCTCAACATCAGCATCTCCCGACTCAATATCCGTAGACCACTTACCACACTCCTTAGAATACCCCATAACCTATCCCGGATCCCCAAAATTCAACCAATGATCACCATTATACCCAAATTCCTGTCCTTCACCAAAATAACCCCATATACGTGGAAACCTTACCCACTCCACTCAGCCAATCTCATATACACCAGAATCTGCCGAGAAGGACATGCTCATTAAGAGTATGACAGAGGAGCTCAAGAAACTCACAAGCCGAGTTTAGGATGTTGAAGGAGGCAAAGGAATCGAAGGTCTGAATTATAAGGATTTGTGCATTCAGCCAGATGTGGAACTGCCGGAGGGAGACAAACTCCCAAGTTCAAAATGTTTTATGGAACGGGTAACCCAAGGGTTCAGTTCAGAACTTACTGTGACAAGCTCGTAGTGGTTGGAAAGGGCGAAAGGATTCGCATGAAGATATTCATGAGAAGCCTCGCTGGAGAAGCCCTATCCTGGTACATAATCCAGAATCCCAAGAAATGGGCTAATTGGGTGATCATGGCGTCAGATTTCATGGACAGATTCAGATTCAACACGGCGAATGAACCTAATGTTTTTCTATATCTAGAACCTCAAGAAGAAACTAACTGAGACTTTCCGTGAGTACGCTACTCGGTGGAGGTCAGAGGCAGCTAAGGTCAGGCCAACATTAGATGAGGAACAGATGAACAAGTTCTTTGTCAGGGTGTAGGATCCAAAATATTACGAAAGGTTAATGGTTGTCGAGAATCACAAGTTCTTCGATATCATCAAGCTCGGAGAAAGGATCAAGGAAGGTATTAAAAGTGGAATGGTGACGAATTTCGAGGCACTGCAGGCCATGAACAAAGCATTATAATCGAGTGGCATATCAAGGAAGAAAGAAGTGGGAACAATAATGGTTGCCCAAGGCCCAAAAACTCCATTTGTATACCAAACACCTCTACCCACATACCAACCATCACCTCCCAGATATTCCCAACCTGCTACCGCCTACCATACCTATAATTCCCAACCATCCTATTATCAGACACCTCCAACTCATCCAAACTACCAAAAACCCAAGCTTAATTTTGACCGCAAACCACCTAGACAGTACACCGCCATTGCTGAACCCATCGACCAGTTGTACGAAAGGTTGAAAGATGCTGGTTATGTCACCCTATTCCCGCTGTGGAAATGGAGAATTCATCTCAATGGGTCAATCCAAACAATACATGTGCATACCATTCCAGTATGAAGGGACACATTGTTGATGAGTGCCACACCTTGAAAGACGAGATCCAAATACTAATTGATAATAAGTTCATACAGGCAAAAGAAACTGCACCTAATGTCCGCAACAATCCCCTCCCAGATCATAGGGGCGAATGGGTCAATGTAATAGAAACTGATGAAGAGTGGGATCCCGAGGGGTCAATCGGGCTTACTCGAGAAGGAGATAATCCTAAGTAGCCTGTAGTCACGCTCAATCCCATTGTGGTATAGGTACAGCCGCCAGTTGAAGTTGAGATAGCCACATCATCTCCCTTCAAGGTAGAAGTGACCCCACCTGCAGCAATACCCACTCCATTTAAGGTGGAGGTGGCCACACCTTTCACTGTGACGGTGGCAACCACACCGCCCTTCAGATCCAATGTTGTACCTTGGGATTATGTGGTCGAGGGCAGACTAAAAGGAAGGTCGAAGATGGGAGAATCTGATGCTGCGCAAGGAATGACCAGAACAGGAAGAATTGATACACCTGAACATTTGGGAGAAGCCAGTAAACAAGCTTCCAGTAAACTGCCCGTTGTTGAGACTGGTCCAGATGACCTCTGGAGGAAGGTACATGCAAGGGAGTACTCTGTCATTGATCATCTGAACAAGACCCCCGCCCAAATATCTATCCTGTCATTGCTGCAAAATTCTAAGGCACACAGAAATGCTCTGATGAAGGTATTAAATGAAGCATATGTGCCCAATAACATCACTAGCGGAGAAATGGTCAATATGGTGGGGCAAGTGCTAGAAATCCACAAGATCACCTTCCATGAGTACGAGCTTCCACCCGAAGGGTTAACTCACAACAGAGCACTGCACATCACGGTGCAATGCGAAGATAAGTTTATCGCTAGATTTTTGATAGATGGAGGATCTAGCCTCAAAATTTGCCCGTTAATAACTCTAAAGAGGTTGGGCAATGGTTTACAAGAGATACGAGCAGGGACTATGAATGTGAAAGCGTTCGGCGGATCTCAAAGGGCTATAATTAGAGAAACTAATCTCTGCCTATAGATGGATCCCACTTGGTTTGATGTTAAGTTACATGTGCTGGACATATCAGTCTCCTATAATCTACTGTTGGGATGACCTTGGATACACGTCGTTGGGGCTGTAGCATCTACTTTGCACCAGGACGCGAAATTCGAGTGGAATCATCAAGAAGTAATAATCCATGGAGATAGGAGTAACCCCACTTACACCAATCAAACTGTCCCGGTGGTTGAAAACAGAAGGAGGTTACTGGAGAAACTTACCACCGCATCGAGCGTGTTAATGCAATTGAAAAGCACAAGTGATGGAGTAGCAAGATAGAAAGCATACTGGCATGGAAAGGGTATGAACCTGGTAAGGGGCTTGGTAAAAATCTTCAAGGTATCTCCAAACCAGTACAACTGAATCACCATGGTACAACCTTTGGGCTAGGGTATCAATACACCTGGCAGGAATACAATGATCGGTCACCACCGTGGAGTGGTCCATACTACCCTCTTGAACAGCCTGTGCCGCACTTAATTTAGACTTTCCATCAGGCCGATGTTATGTGGAGGTCAGAGGAACAAGAAACATTGGCAACATTGAGGAATTTGTTCTTGGAAGATGATAATATGGACTGTTGTGTGATCGTCGAGGAGGAGAAGGAGGAAGGCCCTACCATCCAAGATGTGGAGAGAGGAGCATTCCTCAAGAATTGGATTGTTAGACCATCAAGGGCCCGGCGAGTCGGCATTACTATTTCCTATCTTGATGAACCATAACTGTGGCATGTAATGAGACAACGCAACAAAATGACAGTGATTCAGAAGAGGAAGATGTAATACCTGAAGAGATTGTCAGAGAGGTTGAGGATTTTGAGAACATGCTCAAATCCAACCTGGATGAAACTGAGATATTCAACTTGGGAGATTCTGAAACCGTCAAGGAAACCCGCATAAGCATCCATTTATCATCATCAAAGTAAGAGGAATACACTCGGTTCCTAAAAGAATATGAGGAAATTTTTGCATGGTCATACGAGGATATGACCGCGTTACGCACCTCCATTTTGGCCCACAAGTTGCCTACAAACCCAATGCGTGTGCCAGTCAAGCAGAAACTCAGAAAATTTAAGTCGGACATGAGCCTGAAAATCAAGGAGGAAGTTACTACGCAAACCAAAGCCAAGGTTCTCAGGGTAGTTGAATATCCAACCTGGTTATCCAACATTTTGCTTGTTCCGAAAAGGATGGGAAAGTAAGAGTTTGTGTTGATTATCGGGATCTCAACAGAGCCAGCCCAAAGGATGATTTCCCGCTGCCAAATATATACATTTTGATCGACAATTGTGCCAAACATGAACTCCAGTCCTTTGTAGATTGCTTCGCAGGTTACCATCAGATCTGGATGGATGAAGAAGACACCGAGAAAATACCCTTTATTACACCATGGGGAGTATACTGCTACAAAATGATGTCATTCGGTCTAAAGAATGTTTGGGCCACCTACATGAGGGCCACGAAAACTATTTTTCATGACATAAAACATAAAGAGATAAAGGTATATGTGGACGATGTCATCATTAAATCTAAGAAAGACACAGATCACATAGCAGACTTGAGGAAATTCTTTGACCGATTGCGGAAATACAACCTGAAGCTAAACCCTGCAAAGTTTGCGTTTGGGGTTCCTGCCGGAAAGCTGTTGGGATTCATCGTCAGTCGCTAAGGAATAGAATTGGACCCATCAAATGTCAAAGCCATCCAAGAATTACCACCACCAAAAAGCAAGAAAGATGTGATGAGTTTCCTGGGATGCCTCAACTACATCAGCCGCTTCATATCACAGTCCACAGTAATATGTGAGCCGATTTTCAAAATGCTGAAGAAGGATGTTGCAACCAGTTGGGATCGAGGATTGTAAAAAGGCTTTTGACAAGATCAAGGAATACTTGTCTGCGCCACCAGTTTTAGTCCCACCGGAGCCGGGCAGACCATTGCTACTCTACCTTGTAGTGATAGATGGAGCTTTCGGTTGCATTTTGGGACAGGATGACGAGACAGGGAGAAAGGAACATGCCATATATTACCTGATTAAGAAGTTCATTTCTTATGAAGCGCGATACTCTTTGCTGGAACGCACTTGCTACGCATTAACCTGGATAGCTCAGAAATTAAGACATTACTTCTGTGCGTATACGATGTACCTTATATTGAGGATGGATCCCTTGAAATACATCTTTCAGAAGCCTATGCCCATCGAAAAGCTGGCCAAGTGGCAAATCTTGCTAAGTAAGTTCGACATCATCTATGTAAATCAGAAAGCAGTCAAGGTACAAGCATTGGCAGACCATCTTGCGAAAAATCCTGTGGGAGGAGAATACGAACCCCTAAAAACGTATTTTCGTGATGAAGAGGTATCATTCGTAGGATAAGACATTGCTGAAGCCTACAATGGTTGGAGAATGTTCTTCGACGAGGCGGCGAACTTCAAAGGAGTCAGAATTGGAGCCGTCTTGGTATCAGAAACTGGTCAACATTATCCGGTGTCTACAAAACTCAGACTCCGCTGCACTAACAACGTGGCGGAATATGAAGCTTGCATATTAGGGCTCAACATGGCTGTTGATATGAACATTCAGGAACTGCTAGTGATCGGCGATTCAGATCTGCTGGTACACCAAGTACAAGGAGAATAGGCTACCAAGAATTCTAAGATATTGCCATACATGCATCATGTGCAATAAATGAAGAAGAGGTTCACAAAAATAGAGTTTCGACATGTCCCCAGGATTCAGAACGAGTTTGCTGACGCATTGGCTACTTTGTCATCAATGATACAACATACAGACAAGAACTTTATCGATATCATTCCAGTAAGGATCCATAATCAGTCGGCATATTGTGCTCACGTTGAAGAAGAAACAGACGGAAATCCCTGGTTCCACGACATCAAAGAATATTTGACAAAAGGAGAATACCCAGAGCATGCAAACCATAGTCAGAAACGCACCCTTCGGAGATTGTCCAATCACTTCTTCCAAAGCGGAGGGTTCATATACAGGAGAACTCCCGATCTGAGACTGTTAAGGTGCGTTAACGCAAAAGAGGCTTCTAAGTTGGTCGAGGAGATACATGCCAGAACCTACGGTCCACACATGAATGGATTTGTCTTGGCCAAGAAGATACTCATGGCCAGTTATCATTGGATGACCATGGAGACAGATTGCATCCGGTATGTTCATAAATGCTACTAATGTCAGATACATGGAGACATGATAAAAGTGCCGCCAAGCGATCTTGATGCAACGAGCTCACCTTGGCCCTTTGTTGCTTGGGGGATGGACGTCATTGGCCTGATCGAGCCCACCGCCTCAAACAGGCACCAGTTCATTCTGGTGGCCATCGTCTACTTCACCAAATGGGTTGAAACTGCATCTTACAAAGTGGTAACCAAGAAAATCGTCGCGGATTTTGGGGTTCCAGAGTCCATCATCACTGACAATGCGACAAATCTCAACAGTGATCTGATGAAAGCCATGTGTGAACCTTTCAAAATCAAGCACAAGAATTCCACAGCATACAGGCCTCAAATGAACGGATCCGTAGAGGCCGCTAACAAGAACATCAAGAAGATATTAAGGAAAATGATAGAGAATCACAAGCAATGGCACGAGAAATTACCATTAGCCTTACTAGGATACCGTACCACAATCTACACATCAACCAGGGAAACTCCCTATTTGCTAGTTTATGGTACTGAAGTTTTCATCCCCGTCGAAGTGGAAATTCCTTCTTTGAGGATCATACAAGAAGCCGAGCTCGGCAACGTAGAGTGGATAAGGAGCCTCTATGAGGAACTATCCCTCATAGACGGAAAGAGGATGAATACGGTATTTCACAGCCAACTTTATCAGAAAAGAATGTCCAGAGGCTTCAACAAAAGGGTAAAGCTGAGACATTTCATACCGGGACAGCTGGTGCTGAAAAAGATCTTGCCACATCAAAATGAAGCCAAAGGAAAATTCTCACCCAACTGGAAAGGTCCTTACATAGTTCACAGGGTATTAACAGGAGGAGAACTCACACTCGCAGAGATGGACAGAGAAATCTGGCCGAAGCCTATCAATTCAGATGCAGTCAAAAGATACTTTATGTAAACCATTTTATGCTTCTTCATATGATGTAAATCTAACTACGCTCGACCTGATTCCCTTTTAAGAAGGGATACGTAGGCAGCTTTGTGGGTTCGGTCACAATTCAATAAAATTTCTATTTCCCCCACAATCAGAAACTGGGGGAGAATTTTGAGGAGGACCCTCAAAATACCGAAGCAAGTTCAGCCAACCGCAGCGTATGGAGCAACCAGAAAAGTCGTCTAGTTAACTGGGGCAGAATTTTCTACGGCAGAAGAAGTCGCGATGTCTCTGATTATGTCACAATTATTGGTTCATCTAACTAATTTCTAAACTATATGTCTTTTGAAAATTATGCACGCCCGCTTTAGGAAAGGAAACTTTGATTTAGCAAACGCTACTCTAATAGTTTAGACAGGATCTTCAGACAGAACGGAGCAAATCAAGTAGACGAAGGCACGAACCAACCTTTCCCCCAAAAACTCACAAATTTTTCTTTGGATGCAAGACTATATCATCACGACAAATATCGTTGCGACAATACAATCACTATACATGAAACACATTTGTCAGCTAAGAATACTTCGCTCTTACTCTTCTCTTTGCATGAGACTAAGCATTGTCCTGAATGCTGCATGAGGCTAAGCCCTGCCTCCCTATTTGCATAAGACTAAGCATTGTATTCTCTTTGCATAAGACTAAGCACTGTCCCGAATCTTGCACGAGGCTAAGCCCTGTCTGTCTACTTGCATATGGCTAAGCATTGCCTTCTCTTTGCATGGGACTAAGCAATGTCCCAAATTTTGCATGAGACTAAGCTCTGTCTCCACACCCGCATGAGGCTAAGGCCCTTCTCTCAATCTTCATAAGGCTAAGCATTGCCTTCTCTTTGCATGGGACTAAGCAATGTCCCAAATTTTGCATGAGACTAAGCTCTGTCTCCACACCCGCATGAGGCTAAGGCCCTTCTCTCAATCTTCATAAGGCTAAGCATTGCCTTCTCCTTGCATGGGACTAAGCACTGTCCCGAATCTTGCACGAGGCTAAGCCCTGTCTGTCTACTTGCATATGGCTAAGCATTGCCTTCTCCTTGCATGGGACTAAGCACTGTCCCAAAACTTGCATGAGTCTAATCCCTGCCTCCCTACTTGCATAAGGTTAAGTGCGTTCTTCCCTTTGAATGAGACTAAGCACTGTCCCGAATCTCGCACAGGACTAAACACTGTCTCTCTTACATTATTCTCTTCTCTCGGGCTAAGCTCTGCCCTCAACTTCATACAAGACTAATCATTGTCGTGTTGCTTCTAGCATCATGTCTTTACACCTCATGGGCTGAAATATATCCAACTTGTCCAAAGGCGTCATAGTCTGAAGGCACCATCCTCATAGCCGGAAGACACCATTCCATGGCCTGAGGATCTCTCGAACTTGCACATCATTATTCAAAGGTGTCATGGTTCGGAGACACCATTCTCATGGCCCGAGAACATCATTTCATGGCTTGCGAATCCCTTAACACACAACTCATGGCCCGGGACATGATGTTCTAAGGACGTCACCCTCAACCGTCCAAGGACAATTTTCATGGTCTGAAGGGAATTTGCATGATGTCTAAATTCACGCAAATTTATACGTATATGCTTGTAGTACATCTTCTGATTTACAGGTGACCTGACGAGTAACCAGTATTCCAACAGGATCAATCCCGCTCCAGTTCCTTCATACCATTTCAAACCTGACCACTCACCATAGCCGTTTCACCTATTCGAAACCTTGTATCCATCCTTGTGATAACTTCCTCGGTTTATTCCGTCGATGAATCCAGAGCTACACACAGCCTGGTTCCTATAAAATCAGGGATATGTAGGCAGCTCAGAAACCGAAGTGCAGCCTATATCTCTCAGATGCTCTATCCGGTCAAAATTGGCCATCATATCTTTACCCGACAACTCTTCATCCTTCCCGAGTAAAGAGGGGCAACTGTTGATACCCAATTTTCCCTATATTATTTTCAAAATGCATATATATTTTCAAAATAATGCATGAGCATCCATTAATATTTTTCCATAATTTCCTGTATTTTTAAAAAGATTTCTAATTAATTTATCCCATTATTTTATTGTCCAAATAATTACTAATTGTATCACAAATTATTTTATTGCCTAATTTTATCATTTATATTTGTATTAAGCTTTAATTATTCTATACATAATTATATTTTACATTGGTAGGTTATAATTGCAATAACTTTGTAATAATAGCCCATGTGTGCATAATTACTTGATTTTACACGAAAATGACCTTTTATATTTTTATAATACTAAGTAATTATTTTAAATTATTTTTTCATGCAAAAATAGCATTTTTTATCATTTATTATCCATTTCTATAAATTATTTTATCAGATTAATTGGGTATTTAATAAATGGCCTCTTTTAATTTGATTTACGGACCAGCCCAACAACTACCCTGCCTAATTAAACCAACCCATAACCTAGTACCCAAACCCAATAACACAATTCGTATAACCCTCCCAATTCCCCAAATTCGATCCTGATCGTTAATCTCAAGAGATCAACGGTCCAGGATATCCTTCCCTTTTTAATTACACCAAACGACCCCAAACCCTACTGATTTTTTCTAAAGCCCGCCGCCTCTGAATCCCTTCCCTCCTCTCTTCTCTCTCACCCTCCTCCTAACCCTAGCCCGCCGTCACATAAACCCCTTTGATTTGATGTTTCCTTCTTCGATTCCAGGCCTTATCTGACCTCCTATCTTTGCCGATTGTTCGATTTTCCTGTTACTTGGGGGAATCTCAAAGGGATTCGAACAGACTTGGTTCAAATTCCTCATTTTTTTCGATGAGTCTGTCCGTATTCACCCCCATGTATGTGAGTAGTATCCTTTTTGTGTTTTCATGACATCAAATCTCTGGTTTCAAAACAGATTTTATCTCACCTCTGCTTGTTTTACTATTTCTGGCTAAAACCATTCAGATCTCTTTAGATCTGAAGCGGTTTGAGTTTGTTTGTTAATTTTCCTTTAAGATTCTGCTATTTTGTTAACCGATTTTTGTTTTTCCCTAAAAGTTAGGGTTTCTATTTACTTTTAAGTTTCTGCAAAATGATTTAGAACGTTTAAGTGTTTAATTATGATTCTCTTATTTTACCCTTTCAACTGTTTCACTTGAGTTTCATCTCTATGTCTTTATGCTCTAGGGTTTCATCTTTTTAAGTTTCTGCAAAATGTTTGAAAATGTTTAAGTGTTAACTCTAGATTTCTTCCTTTACTTTTTCGACTGAATTTCATCTCTATGTCTTTACACCTTAGGGTTTTTCATTACTCGACTATTTATTATAATATTTTGCCCGTTCACCTTAGCCCTGTCAATTAAAATGATTAATTAATTTACCAGCCTAATTAGGGTTTTGAAACTATGTTTTCCTTAATACTCTTAGTCATTTAGGTTCTCAACCACCCCCAGTGTGAGCACTGCCTAGGGTCCTTGAGACTCCTTGAACTCTGACACATTGGGGCTGGTTTTCCAATATTTTATGAGTTAGGAACTTTGACACACTGGAAGCCTGATTTTTAATGTGCCATGGATGGATCATTACTATAGTCCCAAACTTTTCTGTTGGAAGGCCCGGTTCCCAGGTTTAGATTGTGCCTATGAAGGCTCCCTATAGTGTAATTGTTACTATTATGTAATTTATCCATTCTGGGTTGTAATAATTTCTGTAATAACATATTTGAGGTTGATTAGTGAAAGCTGGGGGTTTCCTTCTATTTTTGCTAAACTTGGGTAGAAATCCTGCCTATAGGTTTAGTTATGTTGACCAAGTCATGTGATTGCTATTACTTGTTTAGAGATCATGCCTATAGGAATTTCTTGATTGTTTAGTTCTGTACTTTTACACTCGCATATTAGAGATCCTGTTTATAGGCCTTTTCGTTAATTTTTCATTAGAAATCCTGTCCTAGGATCCACAAATTTTTAAACTCCAACGTGCATTAGTGACATGTCTATAGGCAATCTGGTTAAAATTTTGCCCACGTACGACTTAGATATCATATAGTAGATAAGAACCAATTTCAAAATCTAAAAATCATGTCTATAGGATTTAAACTAATAGATATCATGCTTATAGGGTGAAATCATTTCTAACACCCAGAAATCATGGCTATAGGAGTTAACTAATTCTACAAATTAGAAAGCATGCTTATAGAGTCTAAAGGATAAAAACCTGTCTGTTAAAATCAGTAACTCATTGTTATAGGTCTAATTAACAGACTTAGATACCATGCCTATAGGACTCTGTTCTGGTTATCACCTAAGGGCAAGCCTGTAGGATTATTAAGAATTCTGGGTTTAAAACTGTGATATCTTGCTGCTTGGAATATGCCCAGATTCAAGGACTAAAACCAGTAGGGAAATTGATAGGTACCGCTGCTCGTTTTAATAAACTGCCATCTTATATTCTGTTTATGCTCATCTAGATATCCTGCCTATAGGGTATTAAAGTGATAAAACCTATTGTCTGAATTGCGTGCATGGGCTGTTTACTTGTGGAGGTTAATATGAGCCCTTATTTGCCCTCTTATATGATAGTCCTATCTGAATTTTGTTTTGTCGCTTAGTTTTCCCATTTTTAAGCAACATAAGTCAGTCTAGAACTACCTTAAATAGAGGTCCTAAACACCTCCAGGACCATAGGTAAGGGATAGGTAGTGCACGCTTAAGGCACGAGTTAGAAGCTATTAGAACGCTTACGTAATAACTGAAAGATAGTAATTGGGTAGTAAAGGAGATGATGACCTGTGCACTAATGCTATGTGTAGCACCTCAACGTGGGGACAGTTACCAAGTATTGCACGAAAATGATCCTATAGGCTAAGAAACTCTGGATCCCTTTAATTCCCGCTTTAAATAGTTGTCTAAATTACTTTATTTTCCTCTAATGACTAATTCGCTTAATTAAGTTCGGCCGGGACCCAACTTTGTGGACCTCGAGGGGTGCCTAACACCTTCCCCTCAAGGTAATTTTGAGCCCTTACCCGATCTCTGGTGATGAAAACTAGTTTCATGAGTCATTACCTGTAGGTGCCCTAACGCACCTTAATTTTTTTGGTGGCGACTCTTCAAATCCCATATGTCATCCCAAAAGGGAAGGGAGTTGTCTCATTAAATGTCGAAATCCAATTTCGCGAGAAAAAGGGGGCACGACATGAACCTCACAGTAAGGCTGCCTACGCATCCTTAAAAGGGAATCTGGTCGAACCTAGTTCCAACTACAATTCGTTTTGTTTTGTTCTTTTCTTTTCCTTTTCTTCTTTTTTTAATATTTTCTTTCTTTTCTTTTATTTTCTTTTCCTTTTTTTTTTTATTTTTCTTTTCTATTTTCTAACTCTAATCCTGATTCCAAAATAGGGGTATGAAGAAGGTATATAAGGCTCAAAAGGGGTAACAAAGGATGAAAGTGTTTGGATAGCAAAATAAAATGCCTTCGTCATTCCAACTTTGAACTTGCCAAATACAAATAATGCAATTGAAGATAAGCAAAGTAATCATACATAATATATCTTGACTGCATCAGAATTGATAGTCGTATCCACACATCTGCCTTCTATATATGTTAGATACAAAGCAGCATTGGACAACACTCTTGTCACAATTAACGACCCCTGCCAGTTTGGGGCAAACTTGCCTTTAGCTTCCGCCTGATGTGGAAGGATGCGCTTCAATACCCGCTGGCCCACTTCAAATTTCTGGGGACGTACCTTCTTGTTGTATGCTTTTTCCATTATCTTCTAATACAATTGACCATGACCCACTATGCCAATCTTTTCTCATTAATCAAACTCAGCTGCTCTAGCCGGATTTGACCCACTCATCATCATTAATTTCAGCTTCCGCAATGATCTGAAGGGATGGAATCTCAACTTCCGCAGGTACGAATGCCTCAATTCCACATACCAACAAATAAAGAGTTGCACCTACTGAAATGCGAATAGTGCGATAACCTGGTAAAGCAAAAGGCAACTTTTCATGTCATTGCATAGAACCTTGCACCATCATACGAAGTATCTTCTTTATGTTCTTGTTAGAAGCCTCAACAACTCCATTTGCTTTGGGACCATACATAGTGGAGTTTCGATGCATAATCTTGAACTGTTGTCACACCTCTTTCATCAAATGACTGTTGAGATTAGCAGCATTGTCTGTGATGATTACCTTGGGAATTTTCAACCGACATATGATGTTTGAATGAATAAAATCTACCACTTCCTAATTGGTCACGGACTTGGAAGTTACGGCTTCGACCCACTTGGTAAAGTAATCAATGGCCACTAGAATAAACCTATGCCCGATTGATGCTGCTGGCTCAATTGGTCAAATGACATCTATGCCGCAAGCAATAAAAAGCCAAGGTGTAGACATTATGTGCAACTCAGATAGCGGAGAATGAATCAAATCACCATGCACCAGGCATTGATGACACTTGTGAACAAAGCTGATGCAATCTCGTTCTATGGTGAGCCAATAATAACCTGCTCGGGGTATTTTTTGCCAAGACATAACCGTTCATATGTGGCCCACAAACTCCAAAATGTATTTCAGTCATGATAGCTGAAGCTTCTTTAGCATCCACACATCTTAGCAGTCCCAGTCTGGAGTCCTCTTGTAAAAGACTCCCCCACTCAAGAAAAATCCACTAGCCAGGCGTCGAATGGTTCTCTTTTGATCACCTGTGGCATGTACCTGATATACCCCCGACTTGGTGTATTCCTTAATACCAGGGAACCAAGGTTCACTATCAAGTTCCTCTTCAACCACATTACAATAGGCATGTTGATCACGAACTTGGATATGCACGAGGTCAACGTAAGTCTTATCTAGATGGTGCAACATCGATGCTAGAGTAGCCAATGCATCAGCAATCTCATTATGAACCCTGGGAATATGCCTGAATTCTACTTACCTGAATCATTGACAAAGATCATGCACACACTGTCGACATGGTATGATCTTCAGGTCCCGGATTTCCCATTCTCCCTGAATCTGGTGAACCAACAAATCTGAATCTCCCAAAACTAGTATTTCCTGGATTCCCATGTTTACAGCTAACCACAAACCTAGAATGCATGCTTCATACTCAGCCATGTTGTTGGTGCAAGAAAATTGAAGATGGGATGTTACAGGGCAGTGTTTCCTTGTTTCATAAATGAGTACAACCCCTATTCCGACACCTTTCATGTTAACAGCTCCATCAAAGAAGAGTTTACAATTTGGATTTTAATCATGATCAACCTTGTCAATATATAACACTTCTTCATCAGGAAAATAAATGTTCAGTGGTTCATATTCTTATCCACCTGATTCTCGGCCAAGCGGTCGGCCAAGGCTTGGCTTTCATCGCGGTCCGGGTCACATAGATAATATCAAACCCTGTGAGTAAAATTTGCCACTTCTCAAGTCTTCCTATGAGAATAGGCTTCTGAAAGATATACTTTAGAGGATCCATGTGAGAAATGAAGTAAGTAGTGTAGGACAGAAGATAATGCTTCAGCTTTTGTGCCACCCAAGTCAGGGCGCAACAGGTCCTCTCAAGAAGAGTATAGTGAACCTCATAAAGAGTTCACTTCTTACTTAGATAATAGATTTCTTTCTCTTTCTTGCCCATGATGTCATGTTGACCCGGTAAACAGCTGAAAGAATTGTCTAGGACTGTCAAATAGAGAATCAACAGTCTCCCAAGCTCCGACGGAACCAGCACAAGTGGGTTTGACATGTGCCTCTCGATCATTTCAAATGATTCTTAACACTCGTCAGTCCACTTGACTACAACATTCTTCTTCAGCAACTTAAAGATGGGCTCACAGGTTGTCGTGAGTTGAGCAATAAACCTGCTGATGTAATTTAACCTTCCGAGCAAGCTCATCCCCTCATTTTCATTCTTGGGCGGTGGTAACTCTTGGATAACTTTGATCTTTGATGGGTCTAACTCAATACCGCGTCGACTAACCACGAATCCTAACTTCTTTCTGAACGGGAACCCAAATGCACATTTTGCTGGATTAAGTTTGAGGTTATACCTGTGAAGCCTTTGGAAAAACTTCCTTAAATCCTTTACATGGTAGGACTATTTCTTTGACTCTATGATCACATCATTTGCATAAACATCAATCTCTCTGTGTATCATGTCATGAAATATGGTAGTCATTGCCCTCATGTTAGTTTCCCCAACATTCTTCAGACCAATGACATTACCCAGTAGCAATATATTCCCCAAAATGTGATGAACGCTCTCTTTTCTGCGTCTTCCTCGTCTATCAGGATCTGGTGATATCCTGCGTAGAAATCCACAAAAGACCCAATCTCATGCTTGGCACAATTATTAATCAAAATGTGGATGTTCGGCAATGGAAAATCATCCTTTGGGCTTGCCTTGTTAGATCACGATAATCAACACATACCTTGGTCTTACCATCCTTCGTTGGTACTGGCACAACATTAGCTAACTAAGTGGGGTATTGAGTGACCCGAATGACCTTTGCCCCAAGTTGCTTTGTGATTTCTTCTTTAATCTTCACATTCATGTCAGTCTTGAACTTTCTTAACTTCTGCTTGACATGAGGGAATGCATGATCAGTTGGAAATTTATGAACTACCAAATCGGTACGTAAGCCCGGCATATCGTCATACGACCATGCAAAGACATCTTTGTACTCAAATAGTGCTTTTATTATTTTTTTCACTGACTTGCGGTTCCAAATGCACACTTATATTAATTTCCCTTACATTGTCTTGATCTCCTAAATTGATTGCTTCAATTTCAATCAAATTAGGCTTTGGTTTTGCTTCAAATATTTTAGTTCTTAACTTATTTCCTCAAATGATGTTTCTTCATCATATTCTCCTTCTTGGATCATTATTTCAAGATTATACTGGATTTTAAGACTTGGTTGAAAATTTCGCATGTATGTCATGTCATTAGAACCAGCATAAAAAGAATTGTACAAAAGAAAAACAAAATGAAACACTATTAGGAATGATGGAAACGGAAAATTGCATTTCATTGAAAATAAAGGATAGAAGGATTTGAACATCAAAACGAGAGAAAAATAAAATTTGGATTAGAACCTTGGATTAACCCACATAACATAAAGGAAAACAATGCAAACTACCAAAACTCCTTCCGGGTGGGGAGACGAGTAGCTTCCCAATTGTTGAGCTTCACATTTGGCCCAACGAGTTGCACATCTGTGTTACTAGAACCTTACGCAATTTCCACCATATTAACCTCATCGAACAGACTCTGGAACCTCTTGATCAGCTCTTCATCAACATCGACTACAGGTTCCGAGTAAGATGATACTGGATGTTTTGCGACCCCTAGCTTTAACAAAATACTTGGAGATGTGCGAAACAGGCTTGGGGAGAGACCATACATTCCCTTTAAGCTTTTTAGCCCTTTTTATGTCCTTCTCTGTGGGCATGAATCCCAAACCAAATGTACCAAAAGTTTCACGTGGTCACACTGGATGCACAATACCCTGTATAGATGAACCCAGACCTTTACCCGGCACAAATCCATTCTTCAACATTTCATTTGCTACCATGATGGACGTGGAATGCCTTCTCCCTCAGGAATCTTCTCAACAGACACAGTTTTAAAAGTTTGGTAGACCCAAGTCCCTTTATCATCTTTAGCTTCAATAAATGGTACAGATGTATCATTATAAGCAGATATGTCCTCATCACCGTGCACAACTATTTCCTGCCTGTTCGAACTTTACTATTTGATGCAGAGAAGATGGGACTGCCTTAGGCACATGTATCCAGGGCCTGCCTAATAACAAATTGTAGGAGACATCCACATCTAGCACTTGGAATTCCATAGTGAACTCAACTGGCCCTATCGATAATTCGAGCATTATATCACCGACAGAATCTTTCCCTCCTCCATCAAAGCCTCAAACACATACAATGTTCATGTTGATTCTTTCAGTGCTGATCTTTAACTTTTGTAGAGTAGACAAAGGGAAAATATTTTCACTTCACCGTGAGATAATAAGCTCAGTTGTGTTTTGTACCCTCCATAAGAAGTTCATCATCTGAGAAAGTGATCATATTTTCTTCGAAGATTTTGTTAGCAATCTTTTCCAACTGATTCACTATGATCTTGTTAAGAATATGTGCCTCATTCAAAATCTTCATCAGGTCTTTGCGATGTTCATCTGAATGTATCAGTAAAGACAAAAGAGAGATCTGAGCTGGTGTTTTCCTTAATTGCTCCACAATGGAATAGTCTTGCACTTTCATATTTTTCATGAAATATTCAGCCTCTACTTCGGTGACCGGCTTCTTTAATGGGATTTGGCTATTCTTGATAGGCTTGGCCTTTCTCAATTCTTCTGGGGTAAAAAACATCCCAGAACGAGTCAGTCCTCCAGTTTCATTGACTTCTTCCCCCACTTCCTTCCCTTTATATGTCACTATCACTTGTTTGTAATTCCACGCCACAACCTTTATATCAACCGTTAGCAACTTAGTCACTGGTAACAACTAAGGTAATAGGAGCCCCTTTCACGACTATTACAGGCTTGCTTGGGATCCCTGGAACGACCACTTAAGGTTTTTCCTAACTTGCCCTAACATCCTTCGAAGGCCCTTTCATAACCAACACAAGTGGCTTCACGCTGAGCATGCTTAGTTTCCATGTCACCCCTTCAACTGCCAAGGGCATTGCTTATGTAGAGTCTATATCCTTAACTGAATTACCTTCACTATCACGAATCATCATGATGGACTTGGAAGAATTCCTGAACTCCCCATCTTTACGAACTATTTCAATCATGTGTGTCTCTACATGGGCTAGAAATAGATTTTGGTGGACGTTTGATGCACACGAGTTCTGTACTACAATTTTATTTGCATCAATAAGATCTTGTATTGCTCTCTTCAAATCCCAACATTTCTATATATCGTGCCCAGGGGCATCAGAACAATACACGTACCTTAGATAATAATCAAGGTTTTTTGGGAGTGGATTTGGTATCTTTGCCTCAATCGGCCTCAACACGTCCAATTGCCTCAACCTTTGAAACAAACTGGCATAGGACTCTTCAAGAGGAGTGAAGGTTTATTTCCGCTACTGCCTTTCTCTCTTATACTCCGGCCTTGGTCAAAAGGTCATACCAATAGGGTTTCAGTAGGGTTGTGGGAAGAATTTTGTGGAGTTGGAGCACGCCATTACGGGTAAGAATGGGGTTGAGCATATGACTGTGCGTGATGAACTTTGTATTGGGGTGGTCTGACTGAGCATTGAGGGTCTTGTAGTGGGAAATAATGTTGGGGTGGTTTAAATGGATCTTGGGTGTAGGCTTGGGGTTGGGTCGAGGCTGAGTGTGCTAGTGAGGCGAACCCCTTGGGCCATGCCACGGTCCAGAGACAACCATAACAACATCATCCTTCTTCTTCTTGCCTAAAAAACTTCTTGTGTCATTCTGGATTGCCTGCGTGGTTGCTTTAATAGCAGAGTAGATCATGTCTTGCTTGACTTGATCCCCTCTTCCACCATTTCTCCCATCTTTACCACATCGTTAAAAGGCTTACCTATGGCTGAGATCAAGTGGCCAAAGTAAGTGGGCTCTAAGGCTTGAAGAAAGTACTCGATCAACTCGTCTTCTTCCATCGGAGGATTGACTCGGGCAGCTTGCTCTCTCCATCTGAACCTATATTCCCTAAAGATTTCATTGGGATTCATTTCTACCTTGGTTAGGAATAGGTGATCCAGGACAATGTCTATATTGTACTGAAAGTTCCGGGAAAAGGCCTGAGCCATATCGTCCCATGTATACCACCTGCTAGCATCTTGGAGGGTGTACCATTGCAAGATTGCCCCACTCAAATTGTGACTGAAGTAGGCCATTAATAACTCATCCTTCCAATATGTGTGACTCATCTTACTGCAATAACCTCTTAAATGGGCCACGGGATCCCCATGTTCGTCGTATAGATCAAAATTTGGCATCTTAAACCCGGCGAGCAGTTGGACGTCAGGAAACAAGCACAAGTCCTTGTAAGCCACACTTACTTGGCTTTTTATCCCTTGCATGTTCCTCAAATATAACTCTAAACTCTTCACCTTCCTGAATATCTCAAGATCCACATTCTTAGCGGGCTTCTTGGCTTCAACGGGAGGCTGAAAGTGATGGGTATAACAATAAGGATCCGGGACCTTGAAAGTTGTTTCTGGTGCATAGTACTTGGCATCAGGAACTTTGAACGTTGGTTCACTAGAAGATTAGTTCAGGGTAGCTTGAGGAGGGGCTACAAAAATAGGAGTGGATGTTGGAGCGGGATATGAGGTTGTTTTGGCTGGTGGAGCATGCAAAGGTTGGGACGAGGTGCCAGGGTAGTTTTGATAAGGGGTAAAGCCCGGTGCATGTTAAGGGGAAAGATCAACGGTAGTGGGAACCTGGGCTTGTGACAGTGGTGAGATAGAGGCAGGGTTTTCTGTATAGTTAGTGGGGAATGAGGGTGGAGGATGCCCCTGATCCAAGCCTGGTACATCTTTACCATTTGTTGTTTCAAACTTTGGAGCTCCTCTTTCAACTCTGACTCCGATTCCACAATCTCCCTCATGGGTCAACAACACTTGTGTCCAATTCTTTGCTAGCCATGACTGCCTTGAACTTTGACTTGGTGTTGTATGGATGACTAGCCAAAATTCCAACAAACTAACCGCTTTCCTGAAATTATAATAAAGATAACAGAGAAGAACAAAACAAATTCAACATGTTAGCGTTAAGTCATTTATCACATAATAAAATCATGTTACGTGCAATGCACCTAACAATATTTAACGGTTCTAAAATGACTTTGAGGGTCGCAAGGTCATATGGCATCATCCCAATTTTATGCTCATTTCAATCTTCTCTTTTCTTTCCACTCTTTTTCTTACTAATTATCACTTTTTTCTTTCTTTCACCCACACTGTCACCCAATTTCCTTTTTTTTATTAAAATCTAAAAATGATTTGATCAAACTCAATGTAGGTTGCCTACATATCATGATCCACATGAATCAGAGCAATCATAGTTCTTGAAAAGTGATGAACAAAATAAACTAAAAAAATCTTTTTTGATACTCCGACAAACTCAACCAAACTATGACAGACTCCAACACTGCCTAAAGGAATCAGTAATACTGGAAAGACGAGAAAATAAAAGACAAAATAAAACAGACTCAAAACATATAAATAGAAAGTCTCCTCCAACAACTCCTGAATACGGTGTCCCCGGCTGGGATGGTCCTGGGGCATCTGTCATGCTCAAGCTTTGTAACATGCCTCGTAAATATGCACCAATGCTGGGAACAAAGGTCCTGGCATGTGCCCCCGCCTCCTGAAGGCCGACCCTAAACAAATACTAACCATGCTGCACTCCACATTTGCTAACAAACCTGCCAATTAAGACCCTAGAAACTCAAGCCTACCCCAAGGATCTGGATCCAAAGCCTCGTGAGGATCATCTGTCTGAACAACTCGACCCCTAAGATGTGTTGGTAATGAAGTATTGACCCCTGGTGGAAGAGACTACAACCAAATGAAATACTCATGAGTACATTTGGTCTTGCCAATTTCCTCTACTAATATATTCTTTTTCATCCTCTTTGCATTGTTCCCCTATTGCACGTACTTGATCTCATCATCCGCCTTTTTACAAAAATTTATGATGAGCCTCCGAAGATTCCAGTTGGCGATTACCCTTGCCTTCTTCCCAACAGTCGCATCACCCTAATCGGCGTGTACAGATTAACACACCTAAGTCCTATCAACATCAAGAAAGGGTGCATGCGACATCTTACCAAGATCTCATCTAAGGGAAGCCAAAGTAGGTCCACAAAACATTCCCACTTGTCCTCAACCCTAAGAACTCAATCCAAGCCATGACTCCTACTGGATATGTAAACTTACGAGACTCCATCCTACACCCAATGCATATCACCCGATCACGCAAAGCACGGACGGCGAGAAAGAGTAAAGAAGCAGTGTATAAGTGCTTCATCAAATCACAATTGCTGCAAAAAGGTTACTCCCCTCAAAAAACCTAACACATCCCCTAACCTCACTGAGGGCTCGATACAACTCTGCCAAGATTATTGGCACAAAGAGCCATAGTTAGTTGTTGTTTCCATTTGGTTGTTTCTTCCTCGTTGTTGATACCGGCAAGACCCAGAGGTAATAGTTTTTTGTTGTTTCTCATGAAATAATGCAATCTCTACAGATTCTAGTCGGGTGCTAATATGCCTCTCGTCCACAGGAAACACGAATATACCCAACAAAGCAAGGATAAATGCTTCAAGCCGACATCTTTTCCACTTTGCCTTGGTCGTGAAAAAATCATCCCAAAAGACGTCAAAGCCATCACGAGGCCCAAATTTGCAAACAGATAATCCAAATATATCCAAGACTGATCGAGGCATCCTAAATGCTTGTTGTCTTTAAGGCCCAAGTCGCTAAGCAATCTTGTTCTAGAATGATCTCGAGGAAGTATCATGTCTCTGTCTATGTAACTTATATGAGTGACACCAGACATTTCTGACAGGGTAGGAGTAATTTCACACTCTCCAAATCCGAAAACCATATTTTGCGCCAATAGGTCAGCATCGCCTCCACTAAGTCCGGGGAAGGTGTGATATCAAGAAGCGAACTGAGAGAGCCCAACTTATCCATTAGCTCGTGCTGCTCTAACAATGAAAACATTTTCCAGCACTTGACCAACTTCCTTGGAATCTTCACTACCATCAACACTTTGGATCGAATTAGTAGGTCCATACCTGAATGAACAAACACAGTTAGCGACTAAAGACATTATGTGACACCACAATGCTTCTTATTGGACACATGACTGACATGATTGGGCTATTTTTGCAAAATGGCCTACGTGGCCAAGGGTGGATATTAGTGCAAACTCGACAAAGGCGACCTCCAGGACATGTAAATTCCTCACTAAGGCTTATATAGATTCAAACTCCCTATAATCATGACCTTCAAAATTACTTTGCAGAAATTATCCATTTTGCAAAAATGACTGATATCGCCAAACGTGGCTAAAGATGTAAAATCAACAAGGACAGACCTTAAAGTAGTGGGACAACTATTTGTGGACTCAAGATTCTGAGACATGGGTCACAAAACCACTTTTACGAAAATGGCCCCATTTTGCAAAACGGCTGATGTGGCCAAAAGTGGCTAGACATGCAAATTCAACAAAGACCGACCTTAAAGTAAAGAGACACCTAACTGCGGATTCAAGAATCTAAGATGCGGATCACTGAATCACTCTTGCAGAAATAGCCCCATTTTGCAAGAATGGCCGACGTGGTCAAAAGTGGCTAGACATGCAAGATTTGGCTACGAGCCCCGAAGCCGAGAACTTCAGACTCACTAGGAAGATGAGGAAGACCAGACCCTATGTGGATTGCATATGTATCCCTCCCTGAAAGATGAAAATCAGGTATGCGTAGTTCGGGAGGATTGGATATGGGAGAAAGCTTTGAAAAATGCAACTGATTTGGAAAAAAATATTTGTCTTTTTTGAAAAATGATAAGAAAGTGTAAGATTTTTTTTTCTTTTTAGAAAACAGGGCAATAAAGTAAAAGTGATAAAACCCTCAACATTCTCTCTTACTTCATATTTCACCATTCTTTCCCAAACATTAGTCCGCCAAATGACATTTTTACCCTCAAAGATACAATATTTAGCACATAGGATGATTGAAAATCCCTTTGGGACGGCGGGCCCATTTGACACAATTTGGACAGGCTTGCTACTAAGGACATGGTTACTAGGACAGGTAAATGCTAGGTCATAATGATATGATGCAAAGAAAAATGACCTAAAGGCTGACCTACGTTTGGGGTTCACTAATAAGGTAATTCAGGGGAACATATCGTCAATAGTGGTTTCTCAAACTTTCCTCTCACTCCATATGTCTGACGGGCCCTCTCCTAAAATAAGGGTGACTCAACGAAGAGTTCGTGTACGCGACGTGCACTACAAGACTTATGCAGAAAGAATGTATCGGGTAATGCATATGATGATAGTTATAAAGCAGCAACACATAAAGAAAAACTGTAAAACTTAAATAACTAGCAAATAATAAAATGACAAACAAAATAAAAATCAAATAAAGCAAATAAAAAAATATAAAAACCTCAACCGAATATTCTAAAAAGTCAACTACATCAAATTATCAGATCGAACCCGCAACTCCCCAACAGAGTCACCAAAGTTGTCACACCCATTTTTTCATCTCACTAACCCCTTTAAAATAATAAAAAGATTTTTGAAGCTCAAAAGTGTTTTTCAAAATTGGAAAGTGACAAAATTATGTTTTAAAAAGATTATTCAGAATCGCCACCTGACATTTATTTTCGATGTGTCTGGTCACCGTTTCTAAAGAAAACAGTTTTCTTTCAAAAAACTCATTTGACTCTAAAACTGACAACAACAGAAAATCTAGGTAAGGGGGTTCATTTGACTCGGGGAGAAGGTGTTAGGCATTCCCCGAGTCCCGTAACTAGTATGATTGCATACTAGTGTAGGGCATATAAGAATTCTCTAAATCTATAACATAGCAGGGAGAGACCATATCTCATGACGGGATGCAAGCTAGACCAATTTATCACACAAACAAGTGGAAAGCAGCAATTTCGACACATGACCAGCTTAACAATTAAAGCTTTATACCTCACGGAACCAATTCCGTGTGTTGCTACTATCCATAATATTTAGTGGACTCCTCAACAATTATCAAATAGAAAATGCAATCATGTCCTCAACAGGAACCCAATTACACACAAGATTTTTTTCTATTTCTTTTTATGCTCAAATAAGCAATACAGTTCTCAAACAAATTACTTCATCAAAAATCATGGACGCAAGGAGAACAAGGATCAGATTCAACAAAGCAATCACAAGCTGCTAGGGTTTCAAGAGAGTTCTTCTGCTCATTTTTCATTTTCAGATTTTTAGTTTGGTTTAGATTTCAAAAAAATACAACAACAAAAAAAGGTTTTGTTTTTTCAAGTCAAGCTTCAGATTCTTNGGGGGGGGGGGGGGGTTCATTGATGGAGTTTGTTTGAACCCCATTCAATTCACCGTCTAAGGTTCGAGTTCGTCATTTCAGTTAGAGTGTATTTCATTTTGCTATTTTGGATTGGCTCATTGCTGGAATTCGCATATTCAGAATCACTTTTCGCTTTAAACATCAATTGAAAGCTCAATTTTCAGGTTCATATCTCCCTCTCTTCTATATCTCTGCTTAATGGTGCGATTGAATATGACGAGATCCTAGGATAAGTAATTAGAGTTGGTTTGAATTTTAAAAATGGTAAAGTTCGAGTGTTAATAGAAGTTGATTGCTGATTCTGCTTGATGATGAGTCTAGATGAATACTCTTTGGTATGCGCATCTGTTCTATTTTGTTTTTGTGTTCAAATGTCGTACAATCTCGGATTTGCTTGATTCCAACATGCTTGACTGAAGTCGCATTTGGTTTGTGATTGCATAGATTACTGAATTATGTCACCTTACTATAAGATTTAGTTCGACTAGTTCCCTCAATGTTTGCAAAAGTTTTCCTGTTAGTGTTGATTGATTTTGTAACACCTCGTGCATTCGGGCTAGGTGTGGATATGTTAAATGGATAATACTTTTATATTCTATACATATGAAGTCCTAGCGGGATGAGTATGGGTGAAAACAGTTATTTTAGAATCAAGACCGAGAGTGAGGTGCATAAGATTCGGTAAAATCGATTGAGTTTACAAAAGGTTTGTCTTGCAACAGGATGTAGTAAGAATATGTTAGGAATTGGACAAAACTCAAAATACAAAAGTTGTAACCCTTTGAAATAGATTTCCAATGATATATTGTGGAGCCTGAACGAATGTTTGTGCAAAAAGTTATGTGCATTTTACAATGCAATGCGCAATATACGCGCCCAGGTGGTTACGTGCGCGGCCGCGCACTTGTGGCAGTGCTACTGCCATTCTCTGCATTCAGGTGCGCGGCAATGCACCCGGCAAGTCATTTTTAAAACCCTACTTTGTCCCCCACACCCCAAAACTAAAAAACTTGCTCGAGAAAAGGAAGCTCTCAAGAACCTAACTCCTTAAAGGTCCCTCCACCATCCACGGTAAGTTCTAATGATTATTCTAAGTTGATTTCAATTCCCCAACACCTTATTAACATGGATAAACCCTCCAAATTATTAGATATTCGATTGGGGCATCATTGTTGAAAGAAGAAACCTTAGAACTTGAATTCAAGAGGATTGAACTTCAAAAAGGAAATCTCTTCACCCTATAAGATTGTACCATTGGATTAATGGTTATAGACTTTATGTTCATGAGATATGAGTTCATAGATTAGATAGAAAAACATGAACAATTATAAATTTGGTTTGTTGATTGTTGATTATTGGTTAAGGGTGTTGTTTATCTTATGGGTGAAAAATAATGATATTGATTATAAGAAATTTGAGATTTTAGAATTTATCTAGGAGCAAGAGAATGGCTTGTTGGGTGTAGAAACACCTTTAATAAGGACTATGAAGCTTTATGCCTACTGAGTGTTTGATAAAAGGCCTAAGTGGCCAAAACATGAGTATTATTGCTAATATGGAATTCCTTTGACTTGCATTGATATAGATTAAAGTTGAAAGGGTTGGCGAATGTTGTATTAAGATCAAGAGCAGGAAGTTAATGTATGTGAGGCTAAATATTTATGTTTGGGTGTCACGACCCGAAATCCACAAGTCGTGATGGCACCTAACCCAACCCGCAAGGTAAGCCAACTAATAATTATCCAATTTCAATAATATTAACAAGACAACTAAACGAAAGTAATTTACTGAATTCTATACATTTTCCAAGGACTAGTAGTACAAATCATGAGCTTTTTAAGAATAGAGTTTACAAAACTGAAATGAAATAAATACATGGTTTGTTTGAAAGATACATAAACAGAGTTTTGTAGATCTAATTCTACCCCGAACAAGGGGCAGCCACAATCGGGACGCATGTATATCTTTAGTCCAACTCCCATCGAACACAACAAACTCAACAGCCAACATCTGCACGCAATGTGCAGAAGTGTAGTATTAGTATAACCGACCCTATGTACTGAGTAAGTAACAAGCCTAAACTTAGGTTGAAAGCAGTGACGAGCTAATACAAGTTCGGGTTCAATTCCAAGATCTCACAACAGTTCATAACATCATAAATACAAATATAAAAAGAGGTATCTCAGAAATAAAAATGCTCAGCTCGTTCACGCTTCCAGAAAATGGTCAAGCTTTTCAAGTATCTCAGTGAAAACCCAAATATCTTACCAAAAATGCCAAAAGTACGAGTAAGTTTGAAAACTAGAAATTTCTCAAATATCCTTTCCACAATAAATAAAAATGTTTCATTTTCTTTCCAAATAACAAGTATAAAATACCCCTATATGCCCACATATCAATGTGTATAATAAATCATTAATGAAGTGATACCATATAACATGAGGCAAAATGCATCTCTATGCTTGTATGTCATGTGTGCATGCAAATGCCATGTATCCAGAAGATAAATCATGTACCCACACTCTCATAGTACTCAATCTCACTACTCAATTCTCCGCGCACTCAGACACTTAGTGTTGTACAATAATTGTTGCGGCGTGCAGCCCGATCCACATATGTATATATATAGTCGACTGCGCTCACTAGGGGTGTGTACAGACTCCGGAGGAGTTCCTCAGCCCAAGCGCTATAATGTTGCGGTAAAGCCCGATCCAATACTGTTGCGGCGTTTAGCCCGATCTAATACTGCTGCGGCGTGCAGCCTGATCCAATACTGTTGCGGAGTGTAACCCGATCCAATACTATTGCGGCGTGTAGCCGATCTAATAAAATATAATCAATATATTTTTGCAGCGTGCAGCCTGGCCCAAAAGGTAAATATATAATATGTTGCGGCGTACAGCCCGACCCATAATGTATAATATAATATGTTGTGGCATGCAGCCCGACCCATAATGTCACTCCCACTAAGACCCTCAGCCTCACTCAGTCATCACTCTCTCTAGTCTCGCTCACAGGCTCACAATGTCACGAAACTAGCTCGACAACAATGATATGATGTATCAATAATAACATCTGAGACGGAGATATGATATGAATGCATGATATGACTGAGTACAAAATATCAATAAAATCAGTGAGATGACAATAAGAAACGACCACTGTGGGTCCTAACAACATCAGCATGAAGTCTAAAAAAGATATTTAACATGATTGATAGCTCATTTACTCTATCACATGGTGAAAACACAATTATCAACAAACTAGGGCTACTATACAGTGTCATGGAAGCAATAATGTCCCAATTCACACGGTGCACACCCATACGCCCGTCACCTAGCATGTGCGTCACCTCAATGCCAATCACATAACACGTATGGCGGGGTTTCACACCCTCAGCACTAAGTTTAGAAGATTTACTTACCTCGAAAGAGCCAATACAATGCCAAGCGATGCTCCAAAGAATCCATCACGTGCGTTTCGACCTCCGAACGACTCGAAACTAACCAAAAACAACTCAAATACATCAAACAAGGGTAAGGGAACCAACCCAATCAGAAAAGATCAATCTTGAATCAAAAATCCAAAATAGGCCAAAAATCTAACCCGGACCCGCGCCTCGAAAACCGACAAAACTAATTTCACTCATTTCCGACTCAAAATCGATGTTCAAAACTCAAAAATTCATTCACAAAATCCGACAACCCATTCAGTTACGACTCCAACCATACTAATTTCACTCAATTTCGACTCTAAATCGATGTTCAAAACTCAAAAATTCATGTTATGAAACTTTAGGCCAAAACCCCAAATTTCTCTTTAAAATTCATTCACCAATTGCCAAAAATGAAGATAGATTCGTGAAATATAACCAAAGCTGAGTAGAGAACACTTACCCCAATCCTTATGATGAAATTTGCTCCAAGAATCGCCTCAATCCGAGTCCCACATCTCCAAATATGAATAAAGACCAAAACCTTCGAGTTTTATAGCTTCTGCCCAGCAGATTCCGCATTTGCGGTCAAGAGGGCGCATCTGCGACCTTCGCTTTTGCGGGAGACGGCTCGCATTTGTGAGAAAGGTCGTTTCTGCTATGGCCATGGTCGCATCTGCGATTGCACTTATGCGCCCGAAGATCTGCTTCTGTGATGCCTCCCCAACCAGCACCCCCTCGCTTCTGTGACTGCCTTGTCGCTTCTACGACCATCGCACCTGCGCAAACCAGCCGCAGGTGCAGTCACACCAGAGCCAGCAACCACCAGCCTTAGCCAAAATTTCCAAAATGCTCTGAACCTCGTCCGAGACCCTCTGGACTCCGTCTGGACATGTGAACAAGTCATATAATATAAAACAAACCTAGTTGAGGCCTCCAAACACACATAAATACATCAAAACGATGAATCACACCTCAAATCAAAATCTATGAACTTTGAACTTCCAATTTCCAAAACTCGGCCCTAAACATAGCAAATCATCTCGGAATGAACAAGATTTTTGCACACAAATACCAAATGACATGACGAAGCTATTCAAATTCCCGGAACCACAATCCGAATCCAATATCCTCAAAGTCAACTTCCGATCAAACTTATGAACTTTCCAAACCTTAAAATTTCCAGTTTTCGCCAACTAGTGTCGAAACCTTCTAGAAATATCCAAATGCAAATCCGGGAATATAACCTAGGCCAAAATCACCATTCGGACCTAACGGAACCATTGAAACTCTGTTCCGGGGTCAAATTCACAAAAAAACTAACTAGGTCAACTCTTTCAACTTAAAGTTTCAACAATGAAATTCATTCTTCCAAACTGATTTCGAATAACCTGAAACCAAAATCGACGATTCACATAAGTCATAATATATCATACGGAGCTACTCATGACCGTAAAATATCGAGCGAAGTGAAAATGCTCGAAATACCGGTCGGGTCGTTATATTCTCCCCCACTTAAACATATTTCATCCTCGAACATGCCAAGAGTTGTTCCCAAAACCACTAAACCGTCGTATAACCTTACCATGCACATACCCGGGGATGATCCTACATCACCCTATAGGACCGACAACAAAACATAACTGAAATTTCTCATATTCAACCTAGCCCATAAGCCTTAGAATACATTTTTTCCAACATCTGGAATTTCTTATAATATATGGATCTTGTAACCTACACGATGTATACATCTGAACAAGTTGTACCAAACCGCAGCCATAACCCAAGCTACAATCACAGGATATACCACACAACCCCAATACCCGTAGCAAGATCTCCTATCACAGTAACTACTCAGAACAACCCAATCCCGGTAATAAACCTCATACCTAACAAAAACCTCATTCTAAAACCTTTGTACACTGCCGATAATGAAAGAACACGCAGAAGCTCATAACCATTCATCAAATTAACAAGTGGTGGAGCTCCCTCTCCTTCAACAAGGACTATAGCCAATTTCCTAAGCTGACTTTCGATATTATCCTTCCAAATATACCACAATCAAAATCGATAACACCCATCCTAGATTCGATGACTTCATCTTATCAACCACCAACTACTCTACTGATACACAACATCAATACTACCCAGAGCGACGAACCGTGCAATACATGCACCAATAAACAACAATCCAAATGTACTCAATAGCGAAAATGACTCAATCAAGAGAATCGTCCGCAAGCTCAACGGGTATCACCACAATGCAATGCTAAGAACCTATACCTGACTCCATCACAAATGTTCATACCTCAACATAACTCCGCCACAATGTATAACTCGAGCCACCCTGCTCAAAATCAATAACCACGTGAAATTCGGGATCAAGTACCCAAAGTGCATTACCATAACCACAAAAAATCAAATGACACAATGCCACATAAATCCCGAAAGGACATAACCAATATGCCCTCAACCATGCAATACCCAATTAATCAACTACTAGATTCCGCTACCAGACCACCATAGAACCGCACCATGTGTTCCAAAAACCAACGAATCACAACCCCTCGTACCATAGCAGAATATCTCACAGGAAATTTCAGAATATGAATAATCTTAGCAACAACCAAATAGCACATCCCTCAACAATAGTATTATGGAGCCAAACCATCCAACTCGGTATAGATTACACATCCTAATTAGGACTATCAATGGAGCCCCCAAATCAACTCCGGGCACCCACAAATGCATAAATAAGCCTCCGAAAACCCCACAATGTCTGAATCATAACACATACTATCATCTGGCTAGCTTCGGCCATGACTTCACAGTCCACAACCATGGAACAATCCGCTCATGAGACCTTCCAGTCTCCAAATCCATAGAACACACGAATCACCATATCTGATCCAACTCCACAGCTATAATTCCTATCACATGGCTCATACACGATCATCCCACGAGGAATACTTCTAAAATTATTCTGTGCCACGTAGAAAATTTTGAATTACAATAGTCGATCAGGAAAGTGTCGCAGTACCAGTGAACTATCCATATATTAAACGCATTGCCCCTTCTGAAATGTATACTCTCATTAATCCATACCAATTAGCTATCATTTACCTAGACATCTGAAACCGTCCATGTTGCCCACGAATTTCATGACCTCCCCTTCAGAACTGAATTGTGATCGCGCTTACGTAAATCTCAAATCCCACACAACACTGCGCATATACCATGCCATCATATGAAAAATACGAGAACTTCATAGCCCACTCCGAGTCATAAGCAACTAAATACTCAATTAGCCAAGGGCCTTCCATTTGATTTCATCCAGGAGAAATTCACTATGCGCCACATGTTCCTCACGCCAGTAAGAAATATACCCCTCGAACCGTGGTAAAAACCATTGAAAACTCTTCGAAACCCATTTTCAGATAACTAAGCTATCAGGACCGAATCTCTCTAACTCAACCCAGCCACGTAGGTCGCCAAAACCCAAGAGCATCGCCACGAAACACCTGTAGGGAATCACCACATCATAAGTGCCCAAAGAACCGATCATACCCATTATTGTATTGATCCAACCTACTACCTAGTTGTCCTATTTCTCCAATACCTTTACAAATTGCCTTTAAATTGATACGTCTCCTTGTTAGAACTCCACAATCCCTAACCAAAATTCACTACACAAGAGGCCCTAGTATAAAACCACAATGCCCTAAGGCCCATAAGCTGCTGACTTCCCTCTTAAGCACCCCGAAGCACCACAACCGAGACACCCACTCTAAAGAGAACTTATGCAAACCTAAAATTGTTCCCTTCACCTTCTTGATGCTGAAATGCATAATCCATAATGATATAAAAATACCACAAGTCTCGACACTGTCCAATGCAAATATCAGGTCCTAGCCATATACCGTTACGAAATTCATAATTACCACATATAATTCTTGAATTCATTAGAACCATTCTCGAGAGTCATCCACTCTGCTCAAATCTCAATTGCACCGCCCCAAACGGGCCAAATGACTGGTGCCCCACTGGCACGACGACACCCAAAGAAGTAACCCAAACTCCTACGCAACCGAGCAAATTCCTACTTCATGCACACTACATCCCTTACGAATAACAACTCAATCATTCAATGATTCTTATATACCCATAGAGTATAATACCACTTGTATCTAGAAATTTTCATTACTCGAGTCATTCTCAAACTCCACCTCTACAAGACATAACTAATTCACCAGTATACTTCAACTAAAACCAATACGACACATAATCGTGCAATCAACTTATCAATAGCAAACTCCCCCACTTGGATCAAAGCCATTGATCAAAACACACAATAACTCACTATGATCATACTTTATTACTGCCACCATATTGCAGTGAGATTCAACTAAATCCTTCATAAGCTCAGATAACACCACCCAAATTATACCTCACATCATCTGCAAATCTTGCATTCATCCTTGTATTAGTCAATACAACTCTCATAAGCGACCCGAACTCAAATTGCAACACATATAATCCACTGTTAAAATAGAAGTCGCTACAAAACAACATAGGGATCACACAACCTCAGGACACCCCGCAAGACATAACCCACCGGCTTAGCCTCAAACTGACATCTTTTTATACCCTCCCACAATCATAACTATTACACAATCACTTAATCTTCCTGAGTTTGAAATCATAACACGACATGGAGATCTACTTAACTCCACAACTAAACTACATGAGAGGTCCTTCAACACCCCCCATAACTCGAGGCCATACGCCAAATCAAGACAGAAATCAAACACCCAACAGTCCTTGCTACATCTCAAGTAAACTCTGCTCGTCACATTGGAACAATCTGAACACATCTCACAATCACATCATACTCATCACACATTCACCCAATCAAAACCCCACTAATGCGGATACCAACGGACATATAAGTCCCAAAAGCACGTGCTCACGCAATCGAAATCTCCGTGCTCAAGATACAGTAAAAAATCCGGCCTCCAGTCCTCCAGATTGGCCCATCGTCAGCATGCCAAAATTACATCTCGCACCTCAACCTTGGAATCACAAGTCGTCGATGCACAGCTGATACCGAGCGCTCTTGTGCGCATACAAATGCATGGAAAGGATTTCAAAGAGTTACGCTTCAAGCTGAATCAATGCCGCAAGATGGGAAGTATATCCTAAATTTCATGTAGCCTCTCGAAGATAGGTATGGACATCATCATACTGATCCCAAAGACTCTACTAGACACTTGCTTATGACTTATAGAACTTATGAACCTAGAGCTCTGATACCAACTTGTCACGACCCCAAATCCACTAGTTGTGATGGCACCTAACCCAACCCGGTAGGTAAGCCAACTAATAATTATCCAATTTCAATAATATTAACAAAACAATTAAACGAAAGTAATTTACTGAATTCTATACATTTCCCAAGGACTAGTAGTACAAATCATAAGCTTTTAAGAATAGAGTTTACAAAACTGAAATGAAATAAATACAGGTTTGTTTGAAAGATACATAAACAAAGTTTTATAGATCTAGTGCTACCCTGAAAGAGGCGCAGCCACAACCGGGACACAGGTACATCTTCAATCCAGCTCCCATCGAACATAGCAACCTCAACAGCCAATATCTGCACGCAATGTGCAGAAGTGTAGTATCAATACAACCGACCCCATGTACTGAGTAAGTAACAAGCCTAACCTTAGGTTGAAAGCAATGACGATCTAATACAAGTTCGGGTTCAATGCCAAGATCTCACAACAGTTCATAACAGCATAAATACAAGAATAAAAGAGGTATCTTAGAAGTAAAAATGCTCAGCTCGTTCACGTTTCCAGAAAATGGTCAATCTTTTCTAGTATCTCAGTTAAAACCCAAATATCTTACCCAAAATGCCAAAAGTGCGAGTAAGTTTGCAAACTGCAAATTTCCCAAATATCCTTTCCACAATAAGTAAAAATATTTCATTTTCTTTACAAATAACAAGTAAAAAATACCTCTCTATGCCCACATATCAATGTGTATAATAATTCACGAATGAAGTGATACCATATAACATGAGGAAAAATGCATCTCTATACATGTATGTCGTATGTGCATGCAAATTCAGTGTATCTAGGAGAGGAATCATGTACTCACACTCTCAGAGTACTCAATCTCACTACTCAATGCTCAGCGCACTCAGACACTTAGCGTTGTACAATAATTGTTGTTCGTGCAGCTCGATCCACATATATATATATATATAGTCGACTGCGCTCACTAGGGGTGTGTACAGACTCCGGAGGGGCTCCTTCAGCCCAAGCGCTATATTGTTGCGGTGTGTAGCCCCCTCCAGTACTATTTCGGCATGCAGCCCGATCCAATACTTCTGTGATGTACAGCCCGATCCAATAAAATATAATCAATATATTGATGCGGCGTGCAGCCCGACCCATAAGGTAAATATATAATATGTTGTGGCGTGCAGCCCGACCCATAGTGTATAATATAATATGTTGCGGCGTGCAACCCGACCCATAATGTCACTCTCACTCATGCCCTCGGCCTCACTCAGTCATCACTCTCTCCAATTTCTCTCACGGGCTCATAATGTCATGAAACTAGCCCGACAACAATGATATGATGTATCAAAAATAACAACTGAGACAGAGATATGATATGAATGCATGAATATGACTAGGTACAAAATATCAATGAAATCAGTGATATGACAATAAGAAATGACCACTGTGGGTCCTAACAACATCAGCATGAAGCCTAAACACGATATTTAACATGATTGATAGCTCATTTACTCTATCGTAATGGTGAAAACACAATTATCAACAAACTAGGGCTACTATACAGTGTCATGGAAGCAACAATGTCCCAATTCACACGGTGAACACTCATACGCCCGTCACCTAGCATGTGCGTTACCTCAATGCCAATCACATAACACGTATGGCGGGGTTTCACACCCTCAGCACTAAGTTTAGAAGAGTTACTTACCTCGAAAGAGCCAATACAATGCCAAGCGATGCTCCAAAGAATCCATCACACGCGTTTCGACCTCCGAACGACTCGAAACTAACCAAAAACAACTCAAATACATCAAACAAGGATAAGGAAACCAATCCCAATCAGAAAAGATCAATCGTGAATCAAAACCCCGAAATTGGCTAAAAATTCAACTGGGGCCCGCGCTTCAAAATCTGATAACCCATTCAATTACGAGTCCAACCATACTAATTTCACTCAATTCTGACTCCAAATCGATGTTCAAAATTCAAAAATTCATGTTATCAAACTTTAGGCCAAAACCCCTAATTTCTCTTTAAAATTCATTCACCAATTGCCAAAAACGAAGATAGATTTGTGACATATAACCAAAGATGAGTAGAGAAAATTTACCCCAATCCTCGAGATGAAATTTTCTCCAAAAATCGCCTCAATCCGAGTTCCACATCTCCAAATATAAAGAAAGACCAAAACGTTCAAACTTTATAGCTTCTACCCAGCAGATTCTGCATCTGCGGTCAAGAGGTCGCATCTACGACCTTCGCTTTTTGCGGGAGACGGCTCGCATTTGCGAGAAAGGCCACTTCTGCGATGGCCATGGTCGCATTTGCGATTGCGCTTATACGCCCGAAGATCCACTTCTGTGATGCCTCCCCAGCCTGCACTCCCTCACTTCTGCGATGCCTCCCCAGCCAGCACCCTCTCGCTTCTGCGACTGCCTTGTCGCTTGTGGGACCATCGCACCTGCGTAAACAAGCCGCAGGTGCGGTCACAACAGAACCAGCAACTACCAGCCTTAGCCAAAATTTCCAAAATGCTTCGAACCTCGCCTGAAACTCGCCCGAGCCCCTCGGGACCCCCTCTGAATATGCCAACGAGTCACATAACATAACATGAATCTACTCGAGACCTAAAAACACACATAAAAACATCGAAACGACGATTCACACCTCAAATTGAAATCTATGAACTTTGAACTTCCAATTTCAAAAACTCGCGCCGAAACATATCAAATCATCCCGGAATGAACCCGAATTTTGCACTCAAGTCCCAAATGACATGACGAAGCTAATAAAATTCCCGGAATCACAATCTGAATCTGATATATCAAAGTCAAATTACGGTCAAACTTATGAACTTTCCAAACCTTCAAATTTCTAATTTTTGCCAAATAGTGTCGAGACCTTCTAGAAACATCCAAATAAAAATTTGGGCATATGCCCGAGTCCAAAATTACCATCTGCACCTAACGGAACCATTAAAACTCCGTTCCAGTGTCAAATTCAAAAAAAATCAAACTAGGTCAACTCATTCAACAAAAGTTTCAACAATGAAATTCATTCTTCCAAACAGATTCCGAATAACCTCAAACCAAAACCGAGGATTCACATAAGTCATAATACATCATACGGATCTACTCATGCCCGTAAACTATCGAGCGAAGTGCAAATTCTCGAAACGACCGGTTGGGTCATTATATTGGGAATGTTAATGATTCTCCCAACACTACGTTTATATTACGACGTTACTAATTGCCTCAGAAATATAGTTAAGCCTAGTTCCTTGAATAGTTGCAGAACTTCTATTCTCTAGATTCGTAATTCGTTCAATACTTTCCTTACAAACGTTGTGAGCTCAGTGCGTAATTAATATAGACTTGTGTTTAATTCCCGCGAGTCTCAATCTAGATTATCAACATATCATAAATAGTTAAAACATAACTTTTCATAACCAGTTCATGAATACATGTCTCAATTTAATTCTATTCAGCATTCAAGCATCATGTAACTCAATATGGTTTAGTATTTCAATATCATGTATTACCGTACGTTCTCAGTTCCTCTTTTTAAATCCCTGGATGTTAAACACCTGTATTTGGTCTCGAGGCTGCAGTTTATACATTATGTATGTTTGGGCCTAAGGATGCAGTTAATGTTTTATGCATATTTGGGCCTGAGGCCGCAGTTTATTCTTTATGCATCATTGGGTCTGAGGCCACATTTATGTATATGTATACTTGGGTCCGAGGCTGCAGTTTGTGCACATATATATTGGGCCTGAGGCTGCAGTTTATTTATTCAGATAAATAGGTTGTTAGTCATTCAGAAGAGGGAGTATTCATATCCTTACTTCCTTTGTTCAGTTCAATTATCACTTATCATTTCATTTATCAGTTATCATTTCAGTACAAGTTTCAACAGTTATCATTTTAGTTATCAATTATCAATTCTTAGTTATCAGCTCAGTATCAGTTTCAGCATTTATATTTCTTTCTTTCAGTTGCTTTACATAGCTGTGCAATTCAAATGTACGCGCGTCCCTTTCGTCCAGATCCTGCATCTCACGATGCAAGTAATGCTTTACAGGTTGAGGATTCAGAGTGCTATGATTCTCGTATCAACTAGTTGATGATCCTAGTTCTTTCGGGGCATTATCATTACCTTACAGTCTTCAGTATTTTCAAACAGTCAGTATTTTCAGCAATTCATTAGAGGCTTCATAGACTAGAGTAACAGTTAGATAGGTCACAGGCTTTTCATGTTAAGCTATGTTGGCTACAAATATGTTTCAGAATTGTATTAGAATTTTTGCACTTTGATTTATATTGTTTAGACTTTCAGTATATCAACATGTATAAGTTTATCTTCTGCATTCAGCATGTTATGATATCACATGCTAATTCAACCAGCTAGTTAGTTCGCTCGGTCACATGTAGTCAGGGACCGGAGGCCGTGTTACGTCCACGCCTAGGTTCGGGGCGTGACAGATTTGTAATGATCTGAGGAGTATATGCATATCTTTAAGCTTAAATGAAATTAGACCCACGTTGTTTCGTTGTGGTATTTCTTCATCATGTTCCTCTAAGATTTTCGACAATAACATTCGGATAATTCACACATAGAGATGACCTTGCTTGTTGAAACCTGAAGGTTGAATCATAGGGTTTGTTCGATTTTGAACGTAACAATATGAGCATGAAAATTGAATTCGAGTTGGTATTAGTTTCTGTTTAAATATGCTCTCGTGAAAGGAATGTTGGAGTCCTTTTTTCATTACTTGCTTAGCTATTTCAATTCACGACCTTGAGGCATGTTTAAATCCATCTTGTTTGCATAAGGTGAAGTCTGTTGGATACTCTAATTGGTTTGTAATTGCTAACAAAGTGTGAGGTTATCATGTCACTTCTTGTCACTGTCACGAATGTTTATGCTTGTGTGGTTGAGTTTAAACTTGAAACGAGTGTTGAGATTATCCTTCAATTCTTTCTACCCTTAGCACAAAATTGACGATAAGGTTGAATAATGCCCAGTGGCTCCTTGTTCGCATATCTAAGCATGAAAATTGGTATGTTTACTTGAATCAGCTTTTGGGCAGCTTTGATTGCTTTGTTGAATCTGATCCTTATTCTCCTTGCCTCCATGATTTTTGACGAAGTAATTTGTTTGAGAATTGTATTGCTTATTTGAGCATAGAAGGAAATAGAAAAGATCTTGTGTGTAATTGGGTTCATGTTGAGGACATGATGGCATTTTCTACTTGATAATTGTTGAGGAGTCTACTAAATATTCTGGATAGCAGCAACACAAGAAACTGGTTCCACGAGGTTTAAAGCTTTAATTGTTAAGCTGGCCATGTGTCGAAATTGTCGTTTTCCACTTGTTTGTGTGATAAATTGGTCTAGCTTGCATATGGTCATGAGATTTGGTCTCTCCCTGTTATGTTATAGATTTAAAAATGATTATTAGAGAATTCTGAAATGCCCTGCACTAGTTAATCAGGTGAACGTGCATTGTGATTAGTTTTAATCTTCTTTTGAAAGGTTCTCGTGCTATGAGTGTGTTTGGTTAGCATGATGCGCAAGTGAGATTCTGGTTAGTTTAAAGGCAAATTGAATGGATACGTTAAGGTAGAAACCAAGAGGGTGAGAGTTAATTAAGAAAGTTAGCAGAATAGTTCTTTTAGCTAAGAAGTAAGAATAATCAGTAATAAGAATCTTAAGAGGCTCTTATCATATTTTGATCCACCATTTCGCTTTATTCTTCTCGTGTTATTTTGTGTTCTTGATGCTTTGTTTGACATTTTTCCTGATTGTTGGACCGTGGGGATCGGGAAAAAGGCCAAATCCCATTAGTGATTAATTTGTTCACATCCTTTAGGAATTGGGCTTGGTCAAATACATGAAATAATAAGTTAAAAAGGGAATGAACATGAAACTAATTCTTCATTTCTTTAAGTTTTATTTATTTTACTTTTATTACGTTGTACGCTAGGAGCATATTTAGGCCGACAACATTTGGGTAGGCAATATTAGGATGTTTTACTAGTTTTTTAGGCGAGAGGTTGTTCCCTTAGTTAAAGTTATCCGTGGAATGCCCCGAAGAGCTTGTAATATTTTGGAACCCATGACGAGCGTTGTGAAGGAAGCATAGTATAGGTTAATAAATATTTTTTTAATATTTTTTTCTTTTCTTCTAATTTTTTTTTATTTAGGTGGCGACAACCTCAAACCTCCTTTGTGTTTATTTTGTTTTCTCTTGTGTGCTTTACCTTAATTAGAATATTCTTAAAATATAACTTGATCATTTATGAAACCATACTAATTACGGGACTCGAAAAATACCTAACACCTTCTCCCTGAGTCAAATGAACCCCCTTACCTAGAATTTCTGGTGCAAGCAATTTTAAAGTCAAATGTATTTTTTGAAAGAAAACTTTTTTCTTTTGAAACGGTGACCTGACACACCGAAATCAAATGTCAGATGGTGACTTTGAACAATACTTTTAAAATACAATTTTGTCACTATTCAATTTTGAAAACCTCTATTGAGCTTCAAAAATATTTTTATTATTTTAAAGGGGTTAGTGAGGTGAAAAAAGGGGTGTGTCATCAGCATCATCATCACTTGAGTCATTGTTGTCTGCCTTGAGAACCAGGTTATTCTCCTTATTGGATTCTCTTCTTTCATGGTCCTTCTTTTTCTTCATTTCGTAGGTCTTCGGATTTTCAATGAGTTTGTCGTCAGCTTTTGCAGATCTTTTGCTTTCGTGATAAATTGACTTTACTCTCCCAAGAATCAAGTAACATACTGAGTATTTTCTTGACTAGTTTGTTCCTTGGAATGATCTCTCCTAGAGAATGAAGCTCATTGCTGATGGAAGTGAAGTGAGTATGCATGTCCTAAATGGGCTCATCAACCTTCATCTTGATGAGTTCATACTCGATAGTGAGCATGTCGATATTTGACTACTTGACTTGGGTTTTTCCTTCATGTGTGGTTTGAAGAGCCTCCAAAACTCCTTAGCAGATTGACAAGGTGAGATTCTGTTGTACTCGTTTGGTCCAATACCACAGACGAGGATCTTCTTTGCTTGGAAGTTTTTCTCTATAGCTTTGTGGTTGGCATCATTGTACTCCTTCCTTGTCTTTTGGACTGTCACTGCTATCTCGCCAATTTTCTTCATAGGGACAAACGTTCCATCACAAATGACATCCCAAAGCTCTGGATCTTCATCCATGAGAAAATCATGCATTCTTGTCTTTCATCAACCGAGTATTGTCCATTAAATCTTGGTAGTCTGTAGGTAGATTGATCTTCTTCAAAATTTGGTGTAGCATCCATGTGGATCCTTTCTAGGTGTTAGCCTTATAGAAATAACCTGCTCTGATACCAATTGATGTAAACTAAGAGTCCACCAAACTGTATAGAGAACCTGGTTTCTCTTAATACAGCAGTATTTTACGTGAAAAACTCCCAGCTCACGGTATTAAAAACCACGACCTACACTCATAGGATTTCAGCTTCACTAACCGAGCAATTTTAGATTACAACCTATTGTAACCTAGGAATTAAACTCTTAATCCCTCACTTACTTGCAATAACTCTATTGCAAGCCTTTTTATAATAACTCTATTACAAAGCTCACCACTTTGACTAACTCTATCCAAACACAAACACACGATTTATGGTTTGCAAAATATCCTATATGATGCTTCTAACTAAATTGAGTAGGAATTATAAGTGAATAACATTAACAAAAATACAACAATACTAAGGACACGCTATGAACTCAGTGTTGGGATCTGATCCTTTATTCTATTGCTACTTTGCTCTTCAAACATTGGAGTGAATAAACGCGCAGCACACTTGGAGAGACTTAATGATTTAGGGTTTGCAAATTTGTGTTTTCCCTTGCCTCATGTTGGTAATATATAAGTGAGGTCATTGGGTGATGTGAGCAAGTGTCCGGTACACAGCATACTCCAAAAAGTGATTGAGGGACTGTTGCGTGCAACAACGATAGGGAGTTGACTTGTACTATGACCGGTGGAACTGATAGTCATCTTCTTCCTCTGTTGTTCCTTTGACTGATATTATGGGAACTTGTGCCAGATATGTGACTTGTTATTCTGAGCACACATAACTTATGTGTAGGCGTATATATTGACAATTTAAATAAATTGGTATTACTGTTTATTGTACATTAAACTTTAAGTTTGGATTTACAAACAATGCATATATAGGACTCTCCATTACTATAAGGAAGGGAAGCTATATCAATTCTACTAGTTAAAGTAGAGAAAAACGTAAGACCAATGGAGGACAAGGAAGTTGAAACAAATATTATTGCTATTTTACTTGCGCTTAGAAACAACGAATAAGAAAATTTTCCCTTTTTTTAAAAAAAAAATCACTTTTTTTTCGAAATCAACGTTTGTTCATAAAATTTTCAATTTTCACTTGAAGATGCGTTTTGGAAATTATCAAAAATTTGAACAATTCCAAATAGTTATTTTTCAAAATTGTCACTGAAATCACTCACAAAACTTCAAAAACAACCCAAAATTATATTCATGTTCAAACACAACTCTAAATTTTAAATATCAATTTCACTTGAAAAACATATTCACCATATATTAGAATTTTGGGATTCTTATGTCCAAACGCCCACTGAGTTTACACCAAACTAAAGGTTTTCTAAAGAACAAATTGTGAGATTACTTATATTCTAACCATAGGTAAGAAATGAAAAAATCCATATGAAAGAAATGTGTCTTGCATTCATTGATTAGGCAGGCGTAAACACTAAGGACTCGTTTGATACGAGGAATAAAGGATAATAAATTTTGGGATTAAATTTGAGATGAGTTTATCCTATGTTTGGTTGACATAAAATTGTAATATAACTAATCTCGAAATTAGTTATCGCGGGATTGTTGTGTTATTTTTATGAGAGGGTGGGATAACAATCTTGGAATAATTATTCCCAAATAACTTATTTCTCAACCAAACAATGTGAACATAAATTTTTTTCCGTAATAATCCTCGGCAAGAAAAGTGAAACCAGAAATTCTCAATTGGGAGAGCATGTGATAGTCTTCAATTGATTGAAAGATCTTTCTGCATTTGAAGAAAGCAGAGGGACCTAGGAAGAACTAATCTTTAAAAGGTAGCAATTGAAGAAATGGCATAAAATTTAGGGACCCAACAGTGAAATGATTGTTGAGTTCACAACATGAAAATACAGGAATTAGGGCCCCATCATTTTCGTATAAACTCAATTATAGAAAGTTCTTCATTTTCTTTTGTTTGACCATAGTGGTTTTGCTTCATCAATTTCTCTATTTCCATTTAGGTGGAAAAGGGACAAAAACATATCATGTGAATACTATGTTCTTTCCTGAATTTCGATCAGTATCGTTTTGGGATTTGAACGACTATTTGACATATGCTCTTCTTCTTTAATTGACATTTATGTTGTACATATGAACTATCTCTAATCATTTGAAGCATAATAATTTATCATTATGAGTTTATTATCTGTAATTGAGTCGGATAATGTTATTGTTTACCTCGAAAAATAAGTAACAATTAAACTTGTAATGTGTTTATAAGGATACGTGATCTGGTTCAATGCCAATTGATATATAGCTAAATAAATAAAGAAATTAAATTATTGTAGTAGATCAAATCAGTGCCATTAGCAAGTTATCGACCTCATCTTGGAATAGTTTCGAGATTGAACGTTAAGAACCACAAGAATAATAAGAATAATACGAACAAAATGGACAATAAGAGCAGTAAAGAATTAAGAGCGAGTAAAGAGCAGAGTGTTCGTATTTCTCAGTGAATGCGTATATGATTTGTCTGTCCCTTACAAATGAACAGAGTTCCTTTTTATATAGTAGATGAATCCTAAATAAAGTAAAACTCTAATTTCGGAAGCAAAATATGATATTTAACCGTTAATGGTTATGCTAATTTCGAGATTCCCGCCGAGATTGGTGGTCGATTGCGGATATCTCATTATTCTGTTACTTAGATGTCGATTTAGCCTGATCCTGATCCCTCAGTCTTCGTGTTCTTCGAGTTCGAACTTGCTTCGGTACGGACTCACTCACGAGGCAGACCCTCGAGCCCGTAAAATCGGGTGTGGTCGATTTTAACCGTATACAGATAGTCCCCGCGTTTCTTAGAATAAAATGATAAGAAACGATTTGAGCCTTGATTCCTTGATACCTCGGTCATGACACTTTCTCCGTGATGTAAGCGATGGATGTGACCAAAACATCCCGTCGGTTCGGTTCCAAAAAAACCATCAATACATGTCAGGCGTCGTCGGCCACTAGTGATACCGAACCGCTGTCATAAACCTATAAATACCACCTATTTAGTGGATTCAAACTTTACTTTGCTTTGATCATAAACTCTTGAGTTCTCAATCCTTCTTATCTTTCTCTCATCGCCGTTTATTGCGCCACCGTTGTTTTCACTGGATCCACTAGTTTTACACCTTCTTTCTAATTCCTTTATATACATAAATGGCAAAAACCTCCAAAATAGTTCCGCAAAAGGAAAAATCTCCGTCTTCCCCCTCCCGACTGGCCGGCGATAAGACGCCCGTAGAACCGGCCCCCCATGAATACGTTACGGGCCCATGCGTCCTAAAAATTGACTTTAAAGTCGATAACCCCACATCGGTGTCGGGCTGATGTGAACATGTGTTCGATTACCAAGGGCCAAGTTGATGCCATGAAGCAGGACTGCAAATGGGGTCCGGAGGTACTGGTGCGCATTCCTATTCCAGAAGAGAGCGTCACCACACACGTGAAGGGGTTCTTAAGTGTTTACACTTACCCTACACATTGGGCTCCGTCGACCCTGTGATTTTTGACTTCTGCATGAGGTACGAAGTCACACTCGGTCAGCTCCACCCCTCACTTTGGCGCATAGTGATCATGTTGCGCTTCTACTCCAACGAGGTAGGGGGTTGGAGTTCACTTTGAACCATCTCATTCAGTTGTACAGGCCTCGGCTCTACCAAGGGCTAATAAGGCTACACTGCCGAGCAACAAAGGCTCTATTCTCGAACATCGACGTGGATAAAGACCGAGGCTGGATGAGCCGATTCATATGGGTGAGGACCTGTGACATAATACCAAAGGAAAAGATGTCGTTTCCTGAGGAGTGGAAATCCAAGCGTAAGTGAATTTTTGTTTTTTAATTTTGTGCTTCTTTTGATTTTGCCAAAGATTTCTCTTTAATCACGCAACTGTCCCTTGGATCCCCGAGGCGGTGCCCGATTTAGAAGACCGGATCCAAAATCTCGCCTCTACTTCGGCTCGTGTTGAACGAGTGTGGAGGGATTTGGCCAAAGGCAGGTGGGAGGCCAAGAACCATGGTAAGGGTCTCTCCTTATGTATTTCGAGGCAATTACACGTTTTCTTCATTACTAATTTTTCTTCATGTAGGCCTGACCAAAGATGCCATTCTAAGGCCTTTGAGTGAAGGTGGTGAAGCTAAGTCCCCGGCTCCAATGTCGGAAAAGGATAAGAAGAGAAAAGATCCCTCGTAATCCGAGGCTTCTAAACCCAAACCTCGAAGGGTGAGGAGAAAAACGGTCGGTCTCTCGGCGGATGCGGTCCAAAAGTTGAGGGATCGGGATGAGGAAGAAGAAGAAAACACCTCGGCGTTGATAGTTCGCCCTCGAAAGGCCGCCGAGGTCGCCTTGCATTCCAAGCTTCCACCGGTTATAATCGAGCCTCACATCGAGGAGGCTTCGAAGAAGAGTTCGGGGTGAACCCCGAGTCTCCCGAGGTCGAGATGATTTCTCGATCATCGACTTCTACACCGGGCAGGGTCAATTCTGAAACTCGGAAAATCGGACAGAGCGCCCCGAGAGATTTTCTCGGGGCCATGACAATAGGTCAATTGCCTTCAATGTCAGTCTTTTCTGAAGAGGCAATAAGGGAGGCCCAAAGGCTGAAGACCCCCGAGATTGGCTGAGGCTCTAGCGCTGGTGATCCCTTCCGGGATTGCTTTGTGGGGGTCGATGATGCTTCTGATATTACTGACGCGTCGATCCTCATGGCGGAAGCCTAACGTCTTTTTTCAAAGGTAAGTGCCAGTTGCTTTTTGGTTATTCTTTTTCGCCTTCTTTCCAAGGTCATTCTCCTATAAACCTAACTTGTGTTTTCCTCTTTGCATAGGCCTCTGTCAAATTACAGGCTGACCTTAATCAGTGTGAAGCCGATATCCAAAGGGTCTCGGAAGAGATAAATGCCCTGAAGATTCTTTGTGGCCAAAAGGACGAGGTCATAAAGGATCTTCAAGCGAACCTGACCAAGGCTCATGAAGAGGAGGCCGAGTTAGACAAGCAGGTAACCACCCTTCTGATACAGTATGAAATCGACTCAACTGTGGAAGTTAATACTTCGATATCTCGGCAGCAGCAGAAGGTGGAGAAGATCGGGCTGCTCCGGTCAGAGGTCGATCAGGTCAAGACCGACTGTGATCGGTGGAAAGTTAGAATGGACCGCCTTGCTACGAAAAAGAAGGCAGCTTTGGCCAAATTATCTTCCTCAGAGGCCCAACTCCAAAGCCTTAGAGAAAATAGTTTGGCTCAAGCCAAGAGGGTCGAAGAACTCGAAGTCGGGCTTACTGAGGCCAAGGCTGAGATTGAAAAAACCAAGGTCATGGCGGACAAGTCCATATCCATGTACTGGGCCGATGCCGAAGCTGTCCAAACTCAGCTGAGAGAGGCTTCCGACCGGGAGCAGTGGTGCAGTGACTTGACGAAGTGCCAATCCCGGAGGGAAACCCTCGAGGATATTCATGCTCGAGGTTTTGACCTCTCCGAGGAAATTGCTCGGGCCAAAGAGCTCGAGACCGAAGCCAGGCAGCTTGCATCTTCCGATGATGATTATGAAGTAGAGGGCACTCGAGGTGATCCTGGAAGTGGAGAAGATGGAGATGAGGCTGCTGAAGAAGATGCCCCGGAGAAGCTGCCCAGGATGAAACCGGTCTCGAGGGGACTAGCACCAATCGTAGTTAGGTTATAACTTCTTTTCTTTTTTCTATTGTAAGGCTTTGACCGGCCTCTTGTACATGTTTTTTGGTATAATAGAAAATTTCCTTTTGACGCCTTCATAAATTTCTCTTTCATGCCTTCGTATGTTTATTTGCCTTTGTTGAAAAATTTTATTGTTGCAATTCAACTCGTGATTGGAGTAAACCCTTAAGCTTTTCGTTTTCACGAAGGCAAGTCCCCGAGTTCGAAACTCATTCGAGACCATATCTCGGGGGTGGCTTGATCAAACTGACCGATGAGTTATCTTTAATAACCGAGTTCGAATGACTTGAGTTTTAGGATAAAGTGAGCCCTTAGGTTTTCATCAAATGACTGTTAAGTATTTCGAACTCACTGCTATATACCCTTTAGGTGAATCTTCGAGCTGTAGTTAACATTTTTTTGAGCTCGAAATAACTGAACCCTTGGGTTCGAATCGAGTGAGAGGGAGGTCTCGAACTCTAATTGTATTGTCCCTTAGGCTTATTAGATCGACCCTTAGGCTCTTTATATTGGCTCTTAGGCTCTTTAGATCGGCCCTTAAGCTCTTTAAGTTAGGCCAATTCGGCCTTTAAAAACGACTATCATTTTTCCCTTTTCGGCTAAAAGACTTAGTGAAAATTTCTTTATGCCATAGTATGTGTTTTTTGTACCCTTTGGGTATTTCGAGGGCCCAATAATCGGAACCCTATTTTCTCTTAACTCGTCTGTATTAAGATAATTTGATACCTCTTGAGGTTTTTCGAAGGCTGATATTATCGAAGCCTTTAAATTATTTGAGGGCTAATTTTATCGAAGCGCTTTTATATTTTCTTTGCCGAGGATAGCCTTATTTAACCGGTTTTTCAAATTATTTGAAGGCCTTTTGTTTATGGCGGAAGTCAGACGTCTCCGAGCCGCGTTATTTCGGCCGTAGCCTTTTAGGTGACCGTAGTCTTTAATATGGTCGTAGCCTTCGGGTAAGTCTCTTGGGCTTGTTTCCCAATAGCATTTTGAACTTGTTCAAAATGTTATCCCCTGAGTGTGATGGCCTTGGACTATATATAGAGGGGTGCCTCTTTGAGGTCTTATGATTTCGAACTTAAATAGCTCGAGTGTGCAGTCCCCGAGTGGTCGAGGTATGCTTGTACTTGGCCCTTGAGCCATTTTTCACAAGTGTTATTTTTGCACAATATATCAGAATTGTAAGTACATGACTCGTATAGTATAAATTCTACTTCAAACGTGAGATGTTCGAGGAAAAAGAATGCTTCTTTGTATTATTTATACATGTGTACACGTTTTGTTGTCGGGACTCGGCTAATCTATATGGATTCATTTGACCGTTTGGCCCATTACAAAACTTTCCTATCGAGACCCATTGATACATAACATCCGAGGGTGATGCCCCCCAGTATTCGAGGTTGATTTCAAAGAAGCCTTCGATACTGTTGAATTATCCTCAGGTAGCACATAATTGTTGCCTCGTTAAGAACCTCGCCGGAAAAACCCATTTGGGATAAAAACCGATCTAAGGTAAAAAGAGCGCAACGCGTACTTCAAAACCTAAGGTCTCGATTTCTTGGATCGGATTCCTGCAATAAGTTAGTTTCAAATATTTAAGTAAATTAAAGAAAAAATAAAGTCATACCTTAGCAATAGTACCAATTGAGGAGTGATATGTTCCAGTTATTCAACAATGGTTCGTCGTTCATTGTTCCGAGCTTGTAAGATCATTTCCCAACTATGTCGAGGATTTGATAGGGTCCTTCCTAGTTAAGACTGGGTTTCCCTTCATTAGAGTCTCGAGTATTGATGATGACTTTTCTTAAGACTAAGTCCCCGACTTTGAAATGTCGAAGATTGGTTCTTTTGTTGTAATATCTCACGATTCATTGCTTTTGTGCGACCAGTCGAACGAGTACGCTTCTCGTCTTTCATCCAACAACTCGAGATTGGTACTCATGGCCTCATGGTTAGATTCCTCCGTTGTATGTCGAAGCCTAGCGCTGGGCTCCCCGACTTCGACCGGTATCAAGGCTTCAGATCCATATATTAAAGAAAACGGAGTTGCTCCGGTACTGTACTTCAATGTAGTCTGATATGCCCGTAGAACCTCGGGCAATTTTTCTCTCCACTTCCCTTTGGCTTCGTTTAGCCTTTTCTTCAAGTTTTGGATGATAGTCTTATTCGTTGATTCGACTTGTCCGTTCCCACTAGGGTGATATGGCGTCGATAGTATCCTCTTTATTTTGTGGTCTTCAAGGACTTTTACTTTACTGCCGATGAATTTTTTGCCATTATCATACACTATTTCCGTTGTTATCCCGAATCAGCATGCGATATGATCCCATATAAAATCGATCACTTCCTTTTCCCTCACTTTTTCAAAGGCATGTGCTTTAGCCCATTTAGAGAAATAGTCAGTCATAAATAATATGAACTTAGACTTATCTAAGGCCGATAGCAGAGGACCGATGATGTCCATTCCCCATTTCATGAATGGCCATGGGGATAGAACCGAGTGAAGTTCTTCACCAGACTGGTGGATCACCGGTGCGAACCTTTGACATTTGTCGTATCTTCAAACGAACTCCTTAGAGTATTTTTCCATGCTATCCCAATAGTATCCTGCTCTGATGACCTTTCGAACTAGTGACTCGATGCCGGAATGGTTTCCACAAGTACCTTCGTGGATTTCCCGCAGAACATAATCAGTATCTCCCGATCCCAAGCATACTACCAATGGACCATCGAACGTTCTCCTGTATAACGTTCTGTCTTCGTCTAATGTGAATCGAGTGGCTTTAGTCTGTAAGGTCCTTGATTCTTTGGGATCCGATGGTAGCTTCCTGTTCTTCAAGTATTCGATGTATTTGTTTCTCCAGTCCCACGTTAAGCTGGTAGAATTAATTTCAGCATGCCCTTCCTCGATTACATATCTCGAGAGTTGGACAACAATCCCCGAGTTGATCTCATCTTCGTCGACCGATTGCCCTATATTGGCAAGTGCATCATCCTCGGTGTTTTGTTCCGAGGTACGTACTGTAGAGTCCACTTTTTGAAGCGGTGCAGGGCCACCTGCAATTTGCCTAATAAGTACATCTGCATCCTGTCATCTCGAACTTTGAAGGTTCCATTTACCTGGTTAACTACCAGTAGGGAGTCACATTTAGCTTCAATGACTTCCGCTACCAAGTTTTTACCTAGTTCGAGACCCGCAATCATAGCCTCATACTCGGCCTAGTTGTTAGTCAGTTTGGTAGTCTTAACTGATTGCCTAATAACATTTCCCGTAGGCGGCTTCAAAACAATATCGAGCCTGGATCCTTTCATATTTGAGGCACCGTCCGTGATGATGTACTTGATTTCAGCAGAAGTTCCTTTTCCACTTCGGGTACGAGGGTTGGTGAAAAGTCTGACACAGAGTCTGCTAATATTTGAGACTTGATGATTGTTGGGGGTCGATATTCGATATCGTACCCGCCAAGTTCAACGGCCCATTTGGACAATCGGCCCGATAATTCAGGCTTGAGCAAAACATTTCGAAGGGGATAAGTGGTGATTACACATATGGGATGACATTGAAAATACGACTTGAAATTTTCTAGATGCGTTTATTAGTGCTAGCGCCAATTTTTCTAGGTGTGGATACCTAGTTTCGGCATCTCCTAAGGTTCGACTCACGTAATAAACTAGAAACTGCATACCTTGTTCTTCTCGAACTAATACAACACTTACCGCTATCTCGGACACCGCGAAGTATAGGTATAGTTTCTCATCTGCCTTTGGAGTGTGGAGCAAAGGTGGGATCGATAGGTATCATTTCAATTCCTCCAATGCTTGTTGACATTTCGGGGTCCATGTAAAATCATTTTTCTTTTTGAGTAAGGAAAAGAACATGTGGCTTCGATCTGATGAACTCGAATTTAACCGGCGTAGGGCAGTTATCCGTCTAGTTAGCCTTTTAACGGCTTTCACGTTGTCCACGATGGTGATGTCCTCGATGGCCTTAATATTATCGGGGTTGATCTCGATTCCCCAATTTGACACCATGAAGCCGAGGAATTTGCCCGAGCCGACCCCGAAGGCACACTTTTTCGGGTTAAGCTTCGTGTTGTATTTCCTCAAGATTTCGAATGTCTCCTGTAAATGAGACAAATGGTCCTCTTCGCGCAGGGACTTAACTAACAAATCGTCAATGTAAACTTCCATTGATTTACCTATCTGTTCTTCGAACATCTTATTAACTAGGTGTTGATATGTAGCTCCCGCATTTTTTAGCCCGACGGGCATTACATTGTAACAATAAGTTCCATACTTAGTGATAAAAGAAGTCTTTTCCTGGTCTATTGGGTCCATCTAGATTTGATTGTACCCAGAACAGGCGTCGAGAAAGGTGAGTATCTCGTGGCCGGTTGTGGCATCGATCATTCGATCGATGTTAGGCAAGGGAATAGAGTCTTTTGGACATGCTTTTATTCAAGTCTTTATAATCCACACACACTCTAAGTTTGTTCCCTTTTTGGGGACCACGACTACGTTAGCTAACCATTCGGGATATTTTACTTCCCGAATGGACAATATTTTAAGAAGTTTTGTTACCTCCTCCTTTATGAAGGTGTGCTTTACCTCGGATTGAGGCCTTCTCTTTTGCTTTACCGATCTGAACTTGGGATTCAGGCTCAGTTGGTGATTCGTTATCTCGGGTGGGATTCATGTCATGTCTAAATGGGACCATGCAAAGCTATCCATGTTATCAATAACAAATTGAATAAGTTTTTTCCTGAGCTCGGGGGTCAACCTCGTTCCCATGTATTCCTTTCATTCGGGTAGATACTGGATCAGTATCACCTGTTCCAGCTCCTTGACTGTTGACTTGGTTGCATCCGATTCTTCGGGAACGGAGAAATTTCGAGGAGTGAGAAAATCCTCTTCTTCTTCTTCGATTACATGTTTATCCGATTCGGTCGAGGCTGGGGATGGTGGTTACTATTTGGTCGCTTGCTTATCTTTGGTGCTCGACTTTTTTGAGGTCGAGGGTGCTGATATCAGCGTCACCTCGTCGACTACAAACATTTCCTTTCAGTGTGTTGTTCACCATAAACTGTTTTCACACCATCCACAGTTGGGAACTTCATCATTTGGTGAAAGGACGATTGTACTGCCCTCATGTTGTGGATCCAAGGCCTTCCGAGCAGTGCTTTATACCTCATGTCACCTTTGATGACGTGAAATTTTGTGTCTTGGATGGTCCCAGCCACGTTCACTGGTAGGATTATCTTCCCCTTTGTTGTTTCACTAGCCATGTTGAAGTCGTTTAGGACTCGAGATGCAGGTACAATCTGGTCTAGCAAGTCGAGTTGCTCTACGACCCTCGATCTGATTATGTTTGCAGAACTACCTGGATCCACTAGAACACGTTTAACTTGAATTTCATTTAACAAAATAGAAATTACTAGGGCGTCATTGTGCGGCTGAGAGAAGCCTTCTGCTTCTTCGTCATTGAACGATAGAGTGCCTTCAGGCATATAGTCTCGAGTTCATTTTTCTCTGGTGATTGACACCTTGGTACGTTTGAATATAGTTCATTGTGGGATGTCGACCCCGCCGACGATCATGTGAATAACATGCTGAGGTTCTTCTTGCTCATTCTTTCTGTTGGTGTCCCTTTCCCTGAAGTTATTTTTGGCTCGATCACTGAGGAACTCTTGAAGGTGGCCCTCGTTGAATAATCGAGCTACCTCCTCTCTCAACTGTTTGCAATCTTCGGTCCTATGGCCATGGGTGCCATGATACGTACACATTAAGTTTGGATTACTTTGAGAAGGATCAGTCTGTAGAGGCCTGGGCCACCTGGTGTCTTTGATCATTCCGATAGCCGATACAATCCCCGATGCATCGACACTGAAATTGTACTCCGATAATTGAGTCGCTTCTGTAGGATCTGCATATTTGTCGAAGCCAGTTTTAATCATTAGTCCCCAATAATTCTGCCCTCGGCCACCCCTTCGATCGTTCCAAGCAGAGTTGCGTCCCAAACCGTTATTCCTTCGATCTGAAACATACTGCTGAAATCGATCTTTATTCGGCCTCGACTCTCTATAAATATCTCTCTGGTTTGTACCTGTTGACCTGTTTGGATGTACTGAACCTGAAAAGGCTCCCAATTGGTCGTCTTCGACCCTAATCTTCAACTGATATTGGTTGTGAACATCTGCCCAAGTCACAGCTGGGTACTCGATCAAGTTCTGTTTCAACTAGCGTGATGCGATCGAACTTCGCTTGTTTAATCCTTGGGTGAAAGCTTGAACAACCCTAATCATCAGTGACTGATGTTAATTCCATACGTTCCATTTGGAATCGAGATACGAACTCTCTTAGCATCTTGTTATCCCTCTGCTTTACTTTGAAGAGGAATGATTTTCTTGTTGAAACCTTTATGGCACCAGCGTACGCTTTTACAAATGAATACGCCAACATGGCAAACGAATCGATAGAGTTTGGCGGCAAGTTTTGGTACCAAATCATGGCTCCCTTCGACAGGGTCTTTCCGAATTTCTTTCGCAGTACAGACTCGATCTCGTCAAAATTATTACCTTGTATGGCGCACGTATAGGAGGTAATGTGCTCATTGGGGTCTGAAGTCCCGTTGTATTTAGGTACATCGCGCATACGGAACTTCTTTGGGATGGGCTTCAGAGCCGCACTCAGAGGGAATGTTTTTTGCAAAAACTTCTAAGAGTCCATTCCCTTTAATATTGATGGTGCCCCCGGTATCTGATCAACTCGAGAGTTATAAGTTTCCACCTTCTTGTCGTTGACCTCGATTTTCTTTTCTCCCGATTCTATTCTCTTAGTAAGCTCCTCGAGCATCCTCATTATAGCAGGATGGTCAGTTATCGAAGTATTATCACCTGATCTTTCAGGCACTGGCTCGGTACGGCGGGTAGCCTCTTGTTCGACCATATTCGGTGCCCTGTGTTGATTTTTCAACTGAGCGATGGTGTTTTGTTGGGCTTGCAGCATTTCAAATATAACTTGGAGACTGACACCTTCATCTCATCTGCCTTGAATTCCTCGACCGTCAGTTCGACCCTCTCTGCGTACACTTCCCTCGGGGTCCGTGCCTAAATCCGAATTCAAGGTTACATGAGAACTGACATCAACCGGGTTAACGGGAGGTGCTCCTCCGAGGTCAGCTTGTGGCACCTCGATTCTTGGGGAGATAACATTCTCGTTTTCTCCGTGGAGCCCGAGGCTGTTGTCACCGTGTGCAGATGTGCTTTGAGAGTTTGACATGACTCAACCTGAAAACAAAATTCTTGACAAGAAACAAGTGTAAAACAGTGTGTTATATCAGAACTAGCACTGAACAATCATTATTATCTTTAGCCCCACGATGGGCGCCAAACTGTTTACCTCGAAATACGAGTAACAATTAAACTTGTAATGTGGTTATAAGGATACGTGATCTGGTTCAATGTCCATTGATAAATAGCTAAATAAATAAAGAAATTAAATAATTGTAGTAGATCAAATCATTGTTCTTAGCAAGTTATCGACCTCGTCTTGGAATAGTTTTGAGATCGAACGTTAAGAACCACAAGAATAATAAGAATAATACGAACAAAATGGACAATAAGAGCAATAAAGAATTAAGAGCGAGTAAAAGAGCAGAGTGTTTGTATTTCTCAGTGAATGCGTATATGATTCGTCTGTCCCTTACAAATGAACAGGGTTCCTCTTTATATAGTAGAAGAATCCTAAATAAGGTAAAACTCTAATTTCGGAAGCAAAATACATGATTGATATTAATAACCGTTAATGGTTCTATAGATTCCGAGATTTCCGCCGAGATTGATGGTCGATTGCGGATATCTCGTTATTCTGTTACTTCGATATCGATTTAGCCTGATCCCGATCTCTCAGTATTCATGTTCTTCAAGTTCGAACTTGCTTCGATACGGACTCACTCTCGAAGCAGACCCTCGAACCCGTAAAATCGAGTGTGATCGATTTTAACCGTATACAGTTGATGTTAGTTTAAAGTGTATAGATTTCTATGTATATCGCCTCATATTTTACTTTTGTTTCGTGAGTTTCAGATGTTAAATATGATGATTTATACTAATTTGAAGTGTTTTTATGTTTAGGAATGATTCGGGATCAATTGGGGACGAAACGCGCGAAATTAGAGCCAAAACGGATGAAATCGGGATTTTTCGAGTTTGGGCGCCACAGGCAGAGCTGGGCGCCACCTGTGGCGCTGGAGGCAGAAAGGTTATGAAGGGCAGCGCCCTGGTGGGCGCCCGGCGCTATCCAGGGCGCCGGGGACGTGGGTTTTTCCTATTTTGCCCGGGACATGGTTATTTCGGCCCTAACCCTACCCAACACGTATAAAAGCAAGTCTAAGCTTATTTTTGAGGGATTCATGCCACTTTGGAGAGAATATACACACGGGATCATTAGGAAGCAGAGGGTTATCATTTTTCTTCATCTTTTTCTAGTATTTACAATTAATTCAACACTTATGCAATTGTTTGATTATAGCATGAGTGGCTACACACCCATTGTTCTGGGGTTGTGGTTTAGCCATGAATATTGTTATTCGACATTCAACTTAACCTTGATTATAGTTCACTCAATATATGGTTGTTTCTTCAATTTTGTGTTTAATCCTTAATTGTCTGGCCAGCAGTTAGGTTCTATATACTATCTATGTTATGCTTGGGAAAGCCG
>ML321563.1:0-65659 GCA_005239505.1 Nicotiana paniculata | reverse complement strand
AAGTGGGAGCATATCACCATGGATTTCGTTGTTGGACTCCCACGGACTCAGAGGAAGTTCGATTCAGTATGGGCCATTGTGGATAGGCTGACCAAGTCAACGCATTTCATTCATGTGGTAGTTTCATATTCTTCGGAGAGATTGGCAGAGATCTACATTAGGGAGATTGTTCGCCTTCATGGTGTGCCCGTGTCTATTATTTCTGACCGAGGTACGCAGTTTACCTCGCATTTATGGAGGGCAGTTCAACGTGAGTTGGGCACGAGAGTTGAGTTGAGCACAATATTTCATCCTCAGACGGACAGACAGTCCGAGCGTACTATTCAGATTTTGGAGGATATGCTATGAGCCTGTGTCATTGACTTTGGAGGATCTTGGGATCAGTTCTTGCCATTAGCTGAGTTTTCCTACTACAACAGCTATCAGTCGAGCATTCAGATGGCTCCTTATGAGGCATTATATGGTAGGCGGTGTCGGTCGCCGGTTGGGTGGTTTGAGCCAGGAGAAGCTCAGTTTTTGGGTACAGTGTTAGTGCAGGATGCCTTGGATAAGGTTAAGATCATTCAGGATAGACTTCGTACAGCTTTGTCCAGGCAGAAGAGTATACCGACCGTAGAGTTCGTGATTTGGCAGTCATGGTTGGGGAGCGACTATTGCTTCGGGTATTGCCCATGAAGGGCGTGATGAGATTTGGGAAGAAGGGCAAGATAAGCCCTAGATTCATTGGTCCATTTGAGATTCTTGACAGAGTGGGAGAGGTGGCCTACATACTTGCGTTGCCACCAAATTTATCATCTGTGCATCCAGTGTTTCATGTGTCTATGCTTCGGAAGTACCACAGAGATCCAGCCCATGTGTTAGATTTCAGCAGTTCCAGTTGGACAAGGATTTGACCTATGAGGAGGAGTCGATAGCCATATTAGACCGGCAAGTTTGTCAGTTGAGATCGAAGAGTTATCCTTTGGTTTGTGTCCAGTGGAGAGGTTAGCCTGCCGAGGCGGCTACCTAGGAATCCGAGTCCGATATGTGGAGCCGATATCCCCATCTTTTCTCGGATTCAGGTACTTTTCTATGTCCGTTCGAGGACGAACGACTGTTTTAGATGTGGAGAATGTGATGACCCAAAAAGTCATCTCTCATTTTTTTATAAGTCAAAACGATGTTCTGAGGCCTTGAAAACCTCCTTTTATCTCACCTCATTTTGCGTGCGCAGTCCGGGCGTGTAGCCGGGAAGCTTTTATATGAAAAACTAAGAAAAATGCTAGTTTTGCCTTTAAAATTAAATTTAAGTTGACTTCGGTCAACATTTTAGGTAAACGGACCCGGACCCGTGATTTGACGGTCCCTATAAGAGTTTTGAAAATTTGGTTATATTTGAAATTTATGGTATCGGGCCTGTAATTTGGTTTCGGAGCCCGGTACAGGTTCAATATGATAATTATGATATGTCTGTAAAATTTGGTAAGGAACGAAGGTCGTTTGACGTGATTCTGACCCGTATATGTAAAATTTGAAACTTTGAAAGTTTTGAGATTTTTCTTTGATTTCTATGCTCAATTCGTTGTTTAAGATGTTATTTTGGCTATTTGATCGCACGAGTAAGTCCATAGGATGTTTTTGAGGTTGTGTGCATATTTGGTTTGGGACCCCGAGGGCTCGGGTGAGTTTCCGATAGGCGTCAGGGTATTTTTAGACTTAAAAATCTGGTATTTAACCGCGGTTGCTGGTGTCCAGGGATTTTCCCTATGCAAATGCATGGGATTCCATGCGAACGCAATGCATATGTGGGGATGGGGGTTGGCTAGTACTATGCGAACGCACCACACCATGTGCGAACGCGGAGCACATGATCTTTGCTCTACGCAAACGCACACAGGGGGATGCGAACGCATAGCTTAGAGAGGGGGCTGGGTAGGTTGTATACAGTGCAAACGCACCACTGAGGTCGCGATCACGTAGGGTGGGGGAAGGGTAACTATGCGATCACATAAGTTCTGTCACGAACGCATAGGTCTAAATGCTGCCCAGTGATTTTAAAAACAGAACCCATACGGGATTAAACCAAAACTCATAACTTCTTCTTCTAAACTCCAATTTGGGTGATTTTTGAAAGAGAACTTCACCACAAAACCATAGGTATGTGTTCTTAGACTCGTTTTCTTCAATTTCCATTAACACCCATTAGATTTCTAGGCCTAAATCATGTTCTTAAGGGTAGAAATTAGGGATTTTAGGAGAATTAGGGATTTTAGACCTCGATTTGGGGTCGGATTCCGAAACTAATTGCATATTCAGGCTCGTGAGTGAATGGGTGATCGGGTTTTGGTCCGAACCTCATGTTTCGACCAAGCGGTCCCGGGGTCGATTTTTGACTCTTTGGGAAGAATGATGGAAAACCTATAATAAGCCTTGTGATTGAATTATTTAGCATTTACTGATGTTATTAAGTTGAATATGTCTAGATACAAGTGAACTGGAGTCAAATTCAAAAGGGAAAGCGGTAATTGAGGCTTGAGTTTGGTCGTGGAATTTGAGGTAAGTGTTTGCCTTAACCTTAGCTTGAGGAAATAGGTGTTGTGTCCTATTTGCTATGTGTAAATATCGTGTTCAACGTATAGGTGAGGTGACGAGTACCTATACGTTGGTGTCAAGCATGCCCGTGAGTCGAATATTGTGATCTATGTGGTTTTTCGTTAAGTAATCCTTGAGTTTAACTTTATTGTTATCCATGTTGGTGGAAATTCCTTGATATTGAACAGTGTCGAGTATTGGTTTCGGTTGAAGATTTTCATGTGAAGTTATGTACTAAGTGAGATTGGATATAGCTGTTTTCCCTTGCCGGGATTGTATTAATTCTTCTGTTGACTCCCTTGTCGGGATGTTATGGTTTATTTCTGTTTATTCCGTTAATGTTTTTGTTGGATTGCCATTATTTGATGTGTTTGGGTGATAAAGAGTGTAAAATCACGAATGGTGATGTCGTGCGTGAGATTTTGAGTGAATGATAATGCACGAAGGGTGATGTCGTGCCGATATTATGATTTTAAAAGCACGAAGGGTGATGCCGTGCCATGATATGAGAGATAATGCATGAAGGATAATGCCGTGCCATGATATTGTGAGGTAAAAGCACGAAGGTTGATGCCGTGCCGAATATATTGATTCCGATGATGAGGACGAGAGTAAAAGCACGAAGGGTTATGCCGTGCACTTGTTTTCGTATTACTATTCCATTGCTTAAATTGATATCTAAATTGTGCCATACCTTGTTACTTTCATTATTTGATATTTCCTCTTCTCAACATGTTCCCCTTTTCCTTTATGCTTACTGTCTATTTCTCGTTGTATTATTTTTCTCCGTATATTGTTAAACTGCACAGGTTGACTTTGGTTGTCGTGTCCTAGCTTAGTCACTACTTCACCGAGGTTAGGCTCGGCACTTACTCAGTACATGGGGTCGGTTGTACTGATTCTACACTCTGCACTTTTGTGCAGATCCTGGTGTAGGACCCTACGGACCAAAGATCGAGGTTGCTGCCTTCAGTCCAGTGGAGACCCCAAGGTAGTCCTGCAGGCATCCGCAGGCCTTGGCGTCCCTTTCTACTTCATTTGTATTATGTTCTAGATATTCCAGAAACAGATATATTTACTTTTATTCAAACCCCTTATTTGTAGTATTCGTAGATAGTCCGTGAAATTATGACACAAAGTTCTGGGAGTTGTTATTACGGATTTTGTGATAATATTTAATTAAGTTGTTAGATTATATTTCTTCCGCACTTTTATTTCCGCTGATCTTGTATGTCACTAACTAATTGCTAAAAATAAAGAAATAATATAGAATAATCGGTAACGTTGGCTTGCCTAGCGGGTTCAATGTTAGGCGCCATCACGATCCCGATGGTGGGAAATTCGGGTCGTGACAAAATATCAAATGATGGAACTAACGAAGTAAAGAAACAAATTAGATATCAATTTAAATAACAGAAGTAACAACACAAAACAAGTGCACGGCATCACCCTTCGTGCTTTTACTCTCTTCCTCACCAAATAATAAATATAATGCACGGCATCACCCTTCGTGCTTTTACTCTCATCCTCACAATAAATCAATAGAAACGGCACGACACCCTTCGTGCTTTTAATATCATAATACGGCACGGCATCACCCTTCGTGCTTTTAATATCATAATCTGGGACGGCATCACCCTTCGTGCTTTTACCCTCTCTCACAATATCATACATAGCATCACCCTTCGTGCTTTTACCCTCTCTCACAATATCATATACAACATCACCCTTCGTGCTTTACACTCTTCCTCACCCAAGCAAATAAATAACAACAATTCGTCAAGGAAATCAACAATACAAACCACAATAATACAACCATAACGTCCCGGCAAGGGAGTCAACAGTAGAATCAATATCATCCCGGCAAGGGAAAAATAGCTATGTCCAATCTCACCTAGTTACTCAATTTCACGTAGTAATTCTCAACTTGAACCAATACTCAACAATGATCAATGCCAAGGAAAATTCAACCAACAATAATCATCAAATTAAACTCGAGTAATGTTTAATGAAAAATCACATAAAGTTCAATGTTCAATTCACGGGAATGCTTGACACCAACGTATAGATACTCGTCACCACACCTATACGCTGAACATATAACTAACACGTAGCAAATAAGACACAATACCTATTCCTCAAGATAAGGTTAAGCCAAACACTTACCTCGAATTCCACGATAAAACTCAAGCCTCAATTACCACTTTCCCTTTAGAATTCGCCTCCAATTCAATTGTATCTAGACATAATCATCTTAATAATATCAATAAATGCTAAATAATTCAACCCCAATGCTTAATTGTGAGTTTTCTATCATTCTTCCCAAAAAGTCAAAAATCGACCCCGGGCCCGCTTGGTCAAAACACGAGGTTCGGACCAAAACCCGATCACCCATACACCCACGAGCCCGAATATATAATTAGTTTCGGAATTTGACCCTAAATCGAGGTCTAAATTCCCAAATTTGTAAAATTCCTAATTCTCCTAAAATCCCTAATTTCTACCCTTCAAAAACAAGATTTAGGGTTAGAAATCTAATGGGTGTTAATGGAAAATGAAGAAAACGAGTTTAAGAACACAAACCTAGCACTTGGTGGTGAAATACCCCTTCAAAAATCGCCCCTAAGCTTCCTTGATTTTGAAAATATGAAGTTATGGCTAAAATCCAGTTTTTCTACTGTTTTAAGTGGACTGGACAAACTTTCTACGCGTTCGCGTGAGGTCTGTTGCGTTCGCGTAGGCTTATCACCCCTGGCCTTTCTCGTTCGCGTGCCTTTGGACGGTTCGCATAGGGTTCCAGATCCCCCCTCCCGAGCTCCCTTAAAGCAGCACGTTCGCGAGGGCCTAGACGCGTTCGCGTAGAGCAACCTACCCAGGGCTTCGCGTTCGCGTCGTGGCAGTGCGTTCTCATAGAGAAAAACCCAGCCCCAACCTCCACTACTCTTCGCGTTCGCATGGATTACCACGCGTTCGCATAGAAAAAAATATCAGACACCAGAAACATCACCCTCACCAGATTTTCTAAGTCCAAAAATACTCCGACGCCTATCCGAAACTCACCCGAGCCCTCGGGGCTCCAAACCAAACATGTACACAACCATAAAAACATCCTACGGACTTACTCGTACGATCAAATCACCAAAATAACATCTTAAACAACGAATTTAGATAAAAATCAAAGGAAAATCTCAAGAACTTTCAAAGTTTCAAATTACACAACTACGGGTCCGAATCACGTCAAATGACCTCCGTTTTTTACCAAATTTTACAGGCATCACTCAAACCATATTAAACCTGTACCGGGCTCCAGAACAAAAATACGGGCCCGATACCAGCAATTTCAAATATAATCAAATTTCCAAAAACTCTTATAATTTCAATAAAATAATTTCTTTCAAAAATTTATTTCTCAGGCTTGGGACCTCGGAATTCAATTCCGGGCATACGCCCAAGTCCCATATTTTCGTACGGACCCTTCGGGACCGCCAAATCATAGGTTCGGGTCCGTTTACCTAAAATTTTGACCGAAGTCAACTTAAATTTAATTTTAAAGGAAAAATTAGCATTTTTCTCAGTTTTTCATATAGAAGCTTTTCGGATATATGCCCGGACTGTGCACGTAAAATGAGGTAAGATAAAAGGAGGTTTTCAAGGCCTCGAAAAACAATTTTGACTTATAAAATCAGAGATGACTTTTTGGGTCATCACACTTATTTAAATTTTAACATAATTAAATTTACGACAATATGCGCATGTGATGACCCGAATGGTCATCTAGGATTTAGAACCTAATTATGTGTTTCAAAGCCTCAAATATTACATTTTAGCCTTCTTCGATTTGTGTGCGCATCCAGAGTGTTTTTCGTAAGTCTTATATGTTAAAAACTGATAAAATATAAAATTTTGCCTTAAAAATACATTTGAGTTGACTTCGATCAACGTTTTGAGCAAATGGACCCGGATCCGTGTTTTGACGGTGTGGGTACGGATTGTGATCTAGGACTTGGGCGTATGCCGGAATCGATTTCAGAGGTCCCTAACTCGAGTTTTCGTATTTTGTTGAAAAATTTAAGTTTGAAAGCTTAATGAATTTAAAAGTTTGACCAATGTTTGAATTTATTAATATTGGGTCCGTATTCTGGTTCCGGAACCTGATATAGGTATGTTACCATATTATGAATTACCTGTCGGATTTGGTGAGAAGTGAAATTGGTTTTGACAGACGTCCGGTTGTTAAAATAAAAGTTCTAAAGTTTTCTTGAAAATCTCATTTGATTTGGTGTCTGATTCATAGTTCTGGGTGTTTTTTTAGCGATTCGTTCGCGCGAGAAAGTTCGTATGATATTTTTGGACTCGTGTGCATGTTTGGTTTGGAGCCCCGAAGGCTCAGGTGAGTTTTAGATAGGATACAGAGTGGATTTGGACTTAGAAAAATAGCTGGTGTTCTTCAATTGCTGGTGCAGGCCTCAAACCTCGCAATTGTGAGGTCAGGCTTCGCATTTGCGATATGGCAGAATCTCTGTCATGTTCTCGTTTACGAGCTAGTTCCTTGCATTTGCGAACAAGAATTCGCTTTTGCGTAAGGGGGGGGGGAGAACTTGGTCGCATTTGCGATCATTTGGGTCGCAATTGCGGAAGACCACAGTTCGCATTTGCGAACAAATCATCACAAATGCGATGATAGCAGGGATGCTGGGACTTCGAAATTGCAAACCCCAGGTCGCAATTGCGACATCTGCACTGGTCAAATTCGAGTTAGAAGGGTTCTTCTCTCATTCTTCAAATTTTCAAAACAAGAAAACCTTAGAGGCGATTTTTCCAAGAGCCCTTCTTTCCCAATTCATTGGTAAGTGATTCTAACCTATTTTTTTCACTTTTCCATAACATTTCATAAGATTTCAACATAAAATCTAGGATTTTCATGGTGGAAATAGGGGTTTGGGTAGAATTAGGGGTTTTTGTAAAATTGGGATATGATGTCGAAGTTCGAAATAAATTACATAATCGAGCTCGGGGGTGAATGGGTAATCGAGTTTTGGTCCGAATTTTGGGTTTGGACCAAGCGGGCCCGGGAGTTGACTTTTGTTTACTTTTTCAATAATAATCTTTTGTAATCGTGGGTAGTTCCTAAGGCTTAATTTGAATCGTTTGGTTGGTAATTTGAGAGATTTGGTTGGTTCAGAGGCTTGTTTGAAAGGCAAAGCCATGGTTGAGCTTTGAGTTAATCTTTGGAGTGAGGTAACTCTCATGGTTAAGATTGACTTAAGGGATTAGAACTTGTTTGTCTATTTGCTACATGTTTAGATGTTGGGACAACGTATATGTGAGGTGATGAGTACTTATGCATTGTTTTTGGGTTAAAGCATGCTGGTGGGACTTGTTTCTTGTAAATTATTTCTTTCTTTGATCATGATATCCATACTTAGACTTGTTTAATTACTAAATTGATTGTTCTTTCCGCATTCATGGACTGCCTCTTGTAATTGAGTATTGTTTATAAAGTTGAGGTTGGTATTAAGGAACCATTTTTGACGTAAGGCTTGTTCTTTTTCATTCTATCTCCCTGTTGTTATATGTTCATTATTATATGGTAAGGGAGAGTGTTAATGAGCGATGGGTGATGTTGTGCCGTATTTTAATGTTAATGCACAAAGGGTGATGTCGTGCCATTGTGAGAGTTAATGCACGAACCGTGATGTCGTGCACATTTTGAGAGTTAATGCACGAGGGGTGATGCCCGTGTTGTATCTGTTGATTTATGAGGAAAGTGAGAGTAAAAAAATGAAGGGTGATGTCGTGCCGTTATTATTTGTTTCATAGTGAGGTTGAGAGTAGGGGTGGAAATAATATCGATCGAACCGGAAAATCTGGCCGAACCGAAAATTTTGGTTTATTCGGTTTCGATTTTTCGGTTTATTCGGTCGGTTTGCAGTTTATTGTATTTAAAAAGTTCGGTGTTTGATTCGGTGGTTGATTTTAATAGTTTGGTTTTCTGTTAAACCGAAAAACCGAATTCTGATACTACAATTTCAAGTTCACACTCTAAAATTGACAACGAAAATTTCAAATGATTCACGAGAATTCGGCGAGAAATTGATGAACTGCGAGAACTAATGCAAAAGTGGTTTGAGCTAAAACTGGTACCTTTTTATCTTGTGGAAAATCAATTTTTGGAGTACAAAATAGTCTTCTAGCGGTTTGGTCGACAAAGCATGGAATAACTTGGAAACTCTCCTAAGCTAAAAAGTCTGTAGCTTTTGCTTAAGGTTCAACAAACACGAGACGATTTTCGTTGAAAACAATTGTTTCAACATGGTTTACTTGCTTAAGGTACGACATGGGTTAGTTGAAGACAGTAGGAGCACTTGCATCGGCTGCAAAAAATAATCTATTTTCGTTGTTTTGTACTATTTTTGTCCTGGATTGAAATAAAAAATCGAAACGATTAAATCGAATCGAACATGAATAAATCGAACCGATCCGAAATTATTATGGTTCGGTTTTGGTTATTAAAATCACAAACCGAAAACCAAATTAACCGTACCGAAATTCTACAAAATCGAACCGAACCGACCGATGCTCACCCCTAGTTGAAAGTAAAAGCACGAAGGCTGATGCCGTGCGGTTTTGTTCATTATGTTTATTCGTTTTGTTGGTTAAGAGCTTATTGACTGTTTTCTTGATATCATTCCCTGTTGTACTTATCGTATCTTGTACCCCTTTCGCATGCCCCCTCCCAATAGTACATGTTTAGCCTTTAGTCGTTGTTATGTTGTACGTATATTGTTATTTGCACAAGTTTATTTATGTGGGTATCTTGTCATAGCCTCGTCACTACCTCGTCGAAGTTAGAATAGACACTTATGGAGTACATGGAGTCTCGGTTGTACTCATACTACACTCTGCACTTCTTGTGCAGATTTTGGTACTAGTCCTAGTTGCTCGTGAGGTACATTATCTCGGATCAACTGACTTGGAGACTCGAGGTAGACCTGCTGGCTTCCGCAGACCTTGAAGTCCCCTTTCACTTTCCCCTTATTTATTGTTCTTATCATTCGAGACAGTTGACCTATTTTAAACTATGTATGTTGAAACTCTAGAAGCTCGTGAATTGTGACACCAGTTCCGGGTTGTACTTAGATGTTATTGGTTTTTATGTTATTTTGCACTCAGTTTTAGTTTCATTTCGGCTTAATTGGTTGTACTTATTTGAATTGATTAAAATTGGCCTAAGGATCCTCCAACATTGGTTTGCCTATCAAGTGAAATATTAGGCGCCATCACGGTCTCGAAGATGGAAATTCCGGATCGTGACAACACATCACTTGAAATATTAAAATGTCAAAAGGAGGTTAACATAAGACATAAAGTGAGTTGTGAATAACTAAGTAAATCAATAAAAATGGATATCGAAAAGTTGAAATTGTGAGATACAATTAGGGCTGGCATGTGGGCCGGTTAGGCCAGGGTCCGGCCTAGGCCCGCGAGCCCATATGGGTAGTGGGCCTATATGGGCCTCACCTTTTAAGCCCGGGACCAGGTGGGAGTCGGCTGCTAAGTGGGCCGGTCCTCTAAAAGAAACCCGCGAGACCGGGACCGACTCCTAAGTGGGCCGGTTCAACCGGTCTTGAATGGTCCCAATGACTATTTTTTTTTAAAAACAAATTTAATTGCAAAATATTTGTTTAGCCGTTAGAAAATTTTAAAATATGGCTGTTGTCCTGCAAAAATAGCCGTTGGTTATTTATAAAATAGCCATTTAACCCCGTCAACTTTGTTTTTACCCTAAACTTTTTATATTTACACTTTTTCCCTATTTTCAATTATAAATATCCCTTTATTATTTCATTTTTCTCACAAAATCATCAATCTTTCTTAATCTCTCTCATTTCTCAAACTCAAATTGAAGTATTCAAGTCTATACTCATCTCTCATTTCTCAAACTCAAATTCTCAATTCAAGTTAAATCATGCCCGGTGATTTTAGAGTGAACTCATATGTTTGGGAACACTTTTATGTGATAGAAGAAAATGAAGACGTTTACATAGTAAAGTGCAAGAACTGTGGTCGAGTCTTCACTCATCGTCCAAAGTTGGAGGGCACAGGCTGTTTAATGAGGCATATAAAGAGTTGTCTTGTGCGTTCTCCAACATTCGTATTTAAGATTTTAAGTTGATTTGAGACAATTTATGTTATTTTAAAATTATTAGACGTATTATGATTAATGTTTTAGTTTGCTCGATTAGTTTGAAGTATATTAATTTAATATGCAATGATGAGTGCAAGTTTGAACATTAATTTGAAGTATAAATGTAAACTTTAATTTGCAAGTTTGATACCGAGTTCATCTTATATATATATATATATATATATATATATATATATATATATATATATATATATATATATATATATATATATATATATATATATATATATATATATATATATATATATATATATATATTGTCACGACCCCAAAAATACCCAGTCGTTATGGTGCCTGTCGTGAAATCAGGCACGCCACACATTTCATTTATTAAAAGTTATTTCCAGGAAAATCACCACATTTACAACAAAAGTCTCGCTTTTATAAAGCATCTAAGATTTGGACATCATTAATAACATGAATAAAAGAAGCCCGATCCCAGATCTAGTGTCACCGAGTCATGAGCTACTACAACGTAAGAATGTCAAAATACATACTAGACAACATATCCTGAAATAATTAAAGTGCAATAGGAAGATAGAGAAGGATAAGGCGAGGCCGCGATCGCTGGCTGCTACCTCGACGACTCCGAAAGAAACTCCGACAACCGCTCAACAACCACTATGGGTGTCACGACCCAAATTTCCCTCCGTTGGGTATCGTGATGGCACCTAGTATTAGGGACTAGGTAAGCCTAACATTTCCACTGAACAACAAACATTATAAAGGAATTATAACAGTCTCGATATAGACATCTTGATCGAGTTTAAAATTTTCCAAAGCCAGGTAAATACAAGTCATAAGCTCTACGAAATCTTTCTATCAAATATAAATACAACTGTCTAGGAATAAGTAAGTACAATTGAATAGAAATAAAACAGGAAGGACTCCGAAGCCTGCGAACGCAGCAGTAGGTTACCTTGAGTCTCCTCAGCAATGATCTGCGCAGCTACTAACAACAATAACCTGGATCCGCACACAAAAATGTGCAGAAGTGTAGTATGAGCACACCACAGCGGTGCCCAGTAAGTATCAAGACTAACCTCGGTGATGTAGTGACGAGGACTAGTCAAGACACCACTGGTCTAAATAAGTAAAAAGACATAAATGTACCAATGACCGAAACATAATATCTATCTAAAGATTTTTCGATATAAATAACGGTACAATCGAATAATACGGAAGAAAATTTAATAATTACGGTCAACGAACAGCATAATAGAAATACGCAAAGAGAATGGAAAGAATGCAAGCCAAATGTCGGGAACCACAACCTAATAAAACATTAGCAACTCAGCACTGCATCAATTTATTCATGTTAGGCCTTAGCCAATAAACTCAATAAAACTGATCAAACCTTCGAGTGAAAACCTTTAAATCGTGAGTTTATTTTGAAAGCTTTAAAGATATAATCATTTCAGAATAGAGAAATTTCTTTCTTGAAACATACTTTCTCTGAATGTATATTTATATATTTTATAAAGAGAAAATCTTTAAAACATAGTCTCTCCAAAATACGTGGTATTCAAATATACTTTCCCAAATACTGATCTTTCAGATATCATCAAAATACGTGATGTTTAAAATATACTTTCCTAAATACTGCTCTTTCAAATATCATTTTTTTCTACAAGAAAAATACTTTTCAAATATATTTTTGAAATAGAAGTCCTTCGGACATAACTTTTCCTGGAGATAATTTCTTTTCAGCTATATTTTTCAACAATATATATATATATATATCTTTCGATCCAAATCTCCTCAATGATAAAACCACCAGAACTCAATCTGCAACTCAGAATTCGTCATGCAATGCAGTACAGGGGGAAAGCTCCCGGATCTCTGTCCGTAGTCCCAATTTAAATATGCGATGCAGTACAGGGGGAAATCTCCTGGATCTCTGTCTGTAGTCCCAATTTAAATATGCGATGCAGTACAGGGGGAAAACTCCCTGATCTCTATCCGTAGTCCCGATTTAAATATGCAGTGCAGTACAGAGGGAGAGCTCCCGGATCTCGGCCCGTAGTCCCAATTTAAATATGCAATTCAGCCACCGAGGAATAACAACCAGAATGCGACAGAAACAACATATATTGCCACAACCGGCGCAAAAGCAAACAAGACCGAATGCAAAGTGCGATGAGTAAATCAATACAAAGACTTAAATCACAAAAATGGTAAAAGCTCACTCATAAGAAGTAGCCACTGAAAGGAATGCCAAGCACAAGAGAAAACAACATAACGATGGGAAAACAAGACAAATATAACAACGATTCTATATATTCAAGTTCCCAACCAAGAAACCAAATCATCCCGGCAAGAGAATCAGCTATAACCAATCTCATTTAGACAATTGGCCTCATCGAATAAACTCAGTTTGAACAAATGCTCAGTAAATAGGCAGCATCAAAGAATACCATCAACCTGGACGGTCATCAATTAAACCTAAGTAGTACTTAAGAGGAAAATCATTTAAATCACAATGTACGACGCACGGGCATGCTTGACCAACGTATAGATATTCCAATTACTTGTTAGACATTTATAGGGAGTGATTATACTAGTTTAGTCACATAGGCAGCGTACGAAGAAAGATATAGTATAACTGTAGGAAGAACAAAGTCTTCATTTAAGTCAATTAAGATCATATAAGAAACAAGGAATGCTAGTCAAGTACTTCTAATTTGAGCAGGGAGAAATGAAACTAGAAATCAAGAATTCAAATATAACAATTTCAATTCATACGCGGGGAACATAAGGACCTAAAAATCCTTAAAGGGCAATCTATTTGCAAATAAGTCCGATTATGCACTCGCCACCTTGCGTACGAGGACTACAATCAACATAGGGTTAGTTCCCCCACACAAGCTTAGGCAAGATACTTACCTCAAAGCCGACAACCCGGTGCTCAAAAATAGACTTCTCAGGTGGGAAGGCCTCAGGACGGCTCAAAATCAACTAAAACAACTTCAAAATATATATAAAACATATAAGGAACGATTCCGAATAATAAAGTTTCAATCTTTGCAAATTTATAAAAATCGACCCCCGGGCACGCACCTCGGCACCCGACAAATTTTATAAAAACCGATTACCCATTCCGATACGAGTTCACCCATACCAAATTTATCCAATTCCGATAACATGGTGGTCATTCAAATCATGAATTTTTATTTTTGAAGTTTTCTTTCAAAACCCACAATTCCCTCAACCCAAAACACAAATTAAATGATAAAAATAAGAACTAATTCATGAAATATAATTAATTATAGTGAAGAACACTTACCCATTCGATTTGTGTGAAAAACCCTCAAAACATCTCCCAAAACCGAGTTCTAGAAGTCAAAATATGTTTAAAATGGTGAAACCCCCGATTTTGGAAACTTAAATTATGCCCAGGTGTTTAAAGCATCGCGATCGCGTGAAATTATTTGCAATCGCGTAGAGGAAAAAATATCGCTGGTCAAAATGACTTATGCGATCGCGAAGGTACATATGCGATCACATAAGAGGAATTATCTGCTGGCCCAATCGTCACACTACGCGATCGCGAATCAAGGAATGCGATCGCGTAGAAGGGAGTAATCTAATGCTCTAACATGGAAANAAAGCAAAACTAAGCGATCGCGACTTCATCTATGCGATCACATAGAAGGAAACTAGATGACAGTTCTATCCGAAACACACTCGAGGCCCCCGGGACTCAAAACCAAATATACACACAACCTCAAAAATATCCTACGGACTTATTCGAGTAATCAAAAGACGAAAATAACATCATTAACATCGGATTAAACGTCCGAATCCATAAAAATTCTCAAAACTTTTTAAACTTCAAATTTTGCATTTAAGGTCCGAATCACATCAAACCAAGTCTGTTTCTTACCAAATTTCATAGATAGCACATATAAGTCATATCAAACCTGTAACGGGCTCTGGAACCATGATACGGTCCTGATATCACAGGTTTCACCTCAAATTTCATTTTCAAAAACCTTTATATTTTTCGGAAAATAATTTTCTTTAAAAATTCATTTCTCGGACTTGGGACCTCGGAATTCAATTCCGGGCATACGCCCAAGTCCCATATTTTCATACAGATCCTCCAGGACCGTCAAATCACGGGTCCGGGTCCGTTTACCAAAACCATTGATTGAAGTCAACTTTACTCAAATTTCTAATACAAAATTATTATTTTTATCAATTTTTCACATCAAGGCTTCCCGGCTACACGCTCGGGATGCACACGAAAATCGAGGTGAGATAGAATGAGGTTTTCACGATCTTGAAACACCGAATTAGCTAGAACATACGGGATGGCCTTTTAGGTCATCACAACGGGTCCCGATGTACCTGGATCTGCACACGAGGTGTAGGGGGTAACGTGAGTACACCAACTTAGAAGTAACAAACCCAAACTATGGGCTGAGAGGTAGTAACGGACTAAACCTCAATAATTAAAATCATCAGCGTACAAAATTTAGGCATGTTCACAGTTTATCAGAACAGAACAACAGAATATGCTAGATATACCTCTATATTCTCTACATACCAACATGTCATAGTGTGAAATTGCACATGGTGCTCACAACTCTCCCACAGAAGTCCACCCAGTACTAAATATGGCTCTCAAGCCCAGGGAAGTTCCATCCCGGAATATGCATGAACACCGGTGATCGTAGTCACTCAGTACTGAGGTAAAAGGCCAGTCCAGCCCCACGGAGAAGATCCATGTCCGGAACACAACACTTGGACAAAATCCATGTCCAGGTACGATCTTTCCCTCATAACATCAGCTTCAGACAAGATCCATGTCCAGGGAAGATCCATCCCTCACATAACATCAGCTTGGACAAGATCCATGTCCAAGGAAGATCCATCCCTCACATAACATCAGCTTCAGACAAGATCCATGTCCAAGGAAGATCCATCCCTCAATATAAATGCACTCACTGGGGGTGTAAAGACTCCGGAGGGGCTCTATTGAACCAAGCGCTATATCAAGCGAACGAGGGCATGATTAAAGTATCGTTGCGGTGTGCAGTCCGATCTCATAACTGTCTCAACAACAGGCTCTCGACCTCTATCAGTGATTACTCTCCAGTCTCACTCATATGGCTCATAGATGTATAAATCAACCCAAAACAATGATAAATATGCATATAATTAACAATTACTGAGACTGAGGCATGAAATGATATGCTATAACAGGACTGAGTATATGAAATCCAATAATCACAAAATGACACAGTAATATACGACCACTCGGGTCTCAGCATTTTCGGCATGAAGCCTTAGCATTTATACTTAACATGATTCCTAACAAGTTCACATTTACCACATTAATAGACATGCGGATATCAATCTGTAATAAATACTATACGGTGCCATGGGATGAGCCAGGACACAAATACTCAGTGCACACCCATCACTTGGCATGTGCGTCACCTCAATTATAGTCATACATCATATAGTCCGGGGTTTCGAACCCTCAGAATCAAGTTTGGAAACGTTACTTACCTCAAAACCGGCTAAAATAATAGACCACAGTGACTTTGTCTCTAGACTCGGCCTCCGAGTACTCCAAATCTACCAAAAATCAGATTAATAACATCAAAATATGCTAGGGAGACGAAACCTATTCAAAATTATTAAAATTACCCAAAAATCCCGAAATTGGCCAAACCCGACCCCTGGGCCCACGTCTCGGAATTCGATAAATATTACACAACCGAAATCTTCATTCTCCCACGAGTCTATACATACCAAGAACATCAAAATCGGACCACAATTTCCCCTTCAATTCCTCAATTAAAGTCTCCAATTTCCCATGCCCTAACTTCCCCAATTTTGGGTTTAAATCTCACTAATTTTGGGTTTAATTACTTAGAAATCAACATAGAATCGAGTTTTGAAGTCAAGAATCTTACCTCCAAGTGTTATCTTCGATTCCCTCTTAAATCCCTCTCAAAAGCTTCAAAAATCTCTCAACAATGGTGAAAGATGGCTAAAGGTCGCGGATATGGCCTTTTAAATACTCTGCCCAGAAACACCCTATGTGAACGCGGCATAACCCTCACGTTCCCGTAGGCTAAATAAGCCAGCTCCCAAAGTATTCAGTGCGAAAGCGTCCCTCAAACGTGAACACATAGAAGAAAAGAGGCCTGCAGTCCCCGGCTACTGATGCCCTATGCGAACGCATCCCCACACCCGTGTTCGCGTAGCATACACTCCCAGACCCATCGCGTCCGCATCCCTCATGTCGCGAACGCATAGAACATTTCCGCAGCTCCCCCCATTTACTCATCACGAACGCGGTACCCCACTGCGAACACATAGAACTATTTTATCTGTAACAACACCAACAAAATCTTCCAAGTTTAAGGTCTGAAATTTTATCCGTTAACCACCCGAAACTCACCCTCGGCCCTCGGTACCTCAACCAAACATACAAACACATCCCATAACCTTATTCAAACTTAGTCGAGCCTTCAAAACACCCAAAACACCAAGATCACATCGGATTCAAGCCTATGAACTTTGAAATTTCTAAATTTCGCCAATGATGCCGAAACCAACCAAAACATGTCCGAATGACCTGAAAATTTGCACACACGTCCAAAATGACACTACGAATCTGCTCAAACTTCCGGAATTCCATTCCGACCCCGATTTCCTACTTTCCACTGCTGGCCGAAAATCGCCAAGAACTCAATTTCGCCAATTCAAGCCTAATTCTACTCCGGACCTCAAAACCACGTCCTGAACACACTCCTAAGTCCCAAATCACCTAACGAAGCTATTCGAGCTATAAAATCCACATTACGAGGTTGTTTACCTATAGTTCAACTCCCAGTTGACTTTTCCAACTATAAAGCCAATCCAAGAGACTAAGTGTCTCATTTCTCACTACGAGCACTCCGAACCCGAACCAACCAGCCCAACACATCATAATTAAGTTAATAATACATGAAAAAGTTGAAACAAGGAAAACGGGTCTAATCTCACGGAACGACCGACCGGGTCGTTACATTCTCCCCCACTTAAACATACATTCATTCTCGAACATGCCTAGGGTTGTTCCAAACACCACCAGAATTGCCGTGTAACCTACCATGCACATACTCGGAGGTGATTCCACGTCACCCCATCCCATATAGGTCCAATAGAACAACACAGTCGAAATTTTGAAATCCAACCTGACCCATAACCTTTGAACCAATTTTCCACTTCTGAAATAATTTACGAGATCAAAATTCCACAACTATAAACTGAATAAGTCTGAACACGCTGTATCAAGCCATATCTGTAACCCAAGATGCAATCACATAATATACCGCATGACTCAAACACTCATGGCGATAACTCCTAATAACAATACCTGCTCAAAACAACCCAATACCGGTACATAACCTCTTATCATGTAATGCCTCGCTCAAACACTTTCATATACTGCCGATGATGAAAGAAACACGTAGAAACTAGCAACCATTCGTCCGATCAGCATCAATATCCTCACAAATATACTGCAACTAGATCCAGAAGTACCCATTCTAGGTCTGACGACCTCATCTCATCTACCACAATCACTCTAGCGACATGATGCATCAATACCATCCAGAGCCATAACCTGTGCAACTCGTGCACTCAATAGCAACACCCCACGAACTCGGATCATAGAAAATATTTACTCGAGAGGACTATTCTACCATTAACAATTACCATCACAACACCATGCTAAGATCCTGACACTCATCGTAAAATCAAAACACACGAATCTGACACCAAGGATCATACCTCCACATAACTCCGCTACAATGCGTGATCCCATCCACACGCTGGTCCACGTGAAATATTTCGAGCCACCTTGCTCAAAATCAATAACCATGCGCAATTTGACATCAAGTACTCAAAGTGAGTTTCCATAACCACGGGGAATCGGACGATACCATGCCACACGAACCCGAAAGAACATAACTAATACGTCTTAATCCGCAATACCCAATTACTTACCTTACTCAAATCCCGCTATAAAGCCCAAATAAATCTGCACCATATGTGCATATAACCAACAATCACCACCCCTCGCAACACCGAAGGGTAACCCCTTGATCACTCCAGAATATGAATAAACTCAATGATAATTGAATGGTACATCCCTCAACAATAGCAATTCGGAGTCAACAATTTCGACCAGGTGCAGAACACACACCCATACCAGCCTACCAATGAGGTCTAAATCAGCTCTGATCACCTGCGACGGATAGATAACTCTCTCCGAAAGTTCACAATGACTGAATCATGGCACATACTAACATCTGACTAGCTTTGCTCGCATCTTCACAATACACAACCACAAAATAACCTCTTTATGAGAACTCTCAAGATCGAAGTCCATGAAGCACGTGAATCACCATATCTAATCCCAAGTCCACCGCTCGAATATATAACACACCCCTAATGCTCAATCATTCCATGAGGGATACCCCTATAATTCTTCCGTGTCAACTAAGGAACCTTGAATATCAACAGTCGATCCAACAAGAGAGCGTCGCATTACCAATGAAGCACCCTCAACTCCACACATTGTCCCTTTCTGAAATGTATACCTTCATCAAGCCACCCAATAGATATCATTTACTTAGTCATCTAAAACTGACAATGCTGCCTATGAATTTTGACCTTCCTTCCAGAACTAAACCGTGAACTCACACATGCAAATCTCGACTCTACACAACGTATCGCATACACCATGCCATCCTATGATAAATATGGAAACTTCGTAACCCCTTCCAAGCCACAAGAACTACGTACCCAACTAGCCAAGAACTTAAATTTGATCCCATCTAGAAGCAAAATCACTATACCTCTCATGCTCTTCACGCCAGTAGAAAATACACATATCTAATCGTGGTAGAAACCATCAAGAACTATTCGAATCCCATTTGTACAACACCAAACCATCAGAACTGAATCCTTCTAACTCAACCACGCTACGCAGGTCACCAACACCTAAGAGCATTGCTAGGAAACACATGTAGAAACTCATAACCACCCAAAGAACTAATCATATCCCTTACCATGACGATCCGACCCACTACAAAGCTGTCCTATTTATCCAAGTTCCTTCTGACTTACCCTCGAATTGATAATTCTCCTTGTCATAATACCACAATTCTCAACCTAGACTCACCACACGAGACCCAAGCACAAGACCATACAGTCTAAAGCTCATAAGCCGCTGAATACTCTCTTGAATATCCCCAAAAGCACCACATTTAAAATACTTACCCCGAAGAGACTTCCTGCGAATCTAACGCCATTACCTTCACCTTCCTGATACTGATATGAAGAATCCATGATAATGTAGAAATCTCACAAGTATCGACACCCTCCAATGTAGACCTCAGTTTCTATCCAAATACACATCCTGAAGATTCCCAATTGTTGCGTATTACCTTGAATCCATCAGATTCATTGTCGAGAGTCATCCACTCTACACAAATCTCGATTACACCGATCAAGCAGACAGAACGACCTGACCCCGTTTGCACATCAACATACTAGGAAAGTAATCCACACAATCGAAGCAACAAGAAAATTCATACACTGCACCCACTACACCTTTTACAATTACAACTCAATCATTCAATAGAACTCACCTACCCATAGAGTACATTACAACTTGTATCGAAGAATTTCCATTACTAGAGTTATTCCCAGACTCCACCTCTGCAGGTCATAACTGATTCACCAATATACCTCGAACCGAAACCAATACAGCACATAATCGTGCAATCAACTTTTCATTAACAGACTCCCCCACTTGGCTCAAAGTCAAAGATCAAGGCGAACGATAACCCACAATGCCCATACGCTATCACTACCACCATACTGTAGTGAGATTCACTAAATTCTTCATAAACTCATATGACACAAACTGTCCAGTATCTCAAATCTTATGGAAATATCGCATTCCCCATTGTAATGGTCATGCTAACTCCCACAAGCGATTAAACTCAAATTGCAACATATATCAGTTACTGATAAAAGAGGACTTGCTACAAAACCACCTAAGGATCACACAACCTCAGGGCACTCCACGAGAGATAACCTCGCCTGCTTAGCCTCAAACTGATATCATCTCTATACCTGTCCAAAAATCATAGCTATCATGCAATCACTATACCCTCCTACATTTAAACACAACCAATGCCTATCCTCGATGCACCAAAATACGCGGTATAAGAACCTGAAGTTGATGGAAGAACTAACACTAGAGCTGTGGTCAAAGCAATCTTGAGCTTCTGGAGCTCTCTCCACGCTCGTCTAACCACCTGAATACCCTCACTGGAAACCACGTGCCCCAAGAATGCTACTGAACTGAGCCAAGAATTCACACTTGGAGAACTTTTCATAAAGCTTCTCCTCCGACAATCTCTATAACACCATCCGCAAATGCTAAGTATGCTCCTCCTGGCTACGTGGGTATGCCAGGATGCCATCAATGAATACAATAAAGAAGGGGTACAATTACTGCTGGAATAAACCGTTAATCAAATACATGAACGCTACTGGGGCATTGGTCATCCCAAAAGACATCACAAAACACTTATAACACAACAGGGAGATCCACTTCCCTCCATAACTAACCTACATGAGAGTTCCTCCAATACACTCGCAATTCGAGGCCATATGCTATCTCAAGACAGAAATCAAACACTCCATAGTTCTTGCCACATTTCCAACTAATCCTTTTTTCAAAATCAAACAATTTGAAGGCACCTCACCATCGAATCACACTCGCCACATAGTCATCCAGTCACAAAACCCCACCACAAACGGACATATAAGTCCCAAATGCACGGCTCACAAAATCTAAATGTTAGCACTCAAACCACAAAATAAAATCCGGCCTCAAGTCCTCTAGATTGGCCCATTATCAGCATGCTAAAATCGCCTCTCGCACCTCACCCATGGAAATCACAAGCCATAGATACACAGATGATACTGAGCGCTCGCGTGCGCTTTCGAATACATTAACAGAATTCAAAGAGTTATGTTTTTGGCTGAATAGATGGATTCGCACGACAAGAATTCAAGAATGTGAGATTTTTCCTAAGGGTTCTGCAACCTCTCGAAGATAAGTACAGACGTCTCTGTACCGATTCGCAAGACTCTACTAAACCTGCTCATGACTGGTGAGACCTATTTAACCTAGAGCTCTGATACAAACTTGTCACAACCCCAAAAACAGTCGGTCGTGATGGCGCCTGTCGTAAAATCAGGCAAGCCACACATTTCATTTATTAAAAATTATTTTCAGGAAAATTACCACATTTACACGAAGAGTCTCGCTTTTATAAAGCATCTAAGATTTGGACATCATTAATAACATGAATAAAAGAACCCCGATCCCATATCTAGTGTCATCGAGTCATGAGCTACTACAACGTAAGAATGTCAAAATACATACTAGACAACATAGTCTGAAATAATAAAAGGGCAACAGGAAGATAGAGAAGGAGAAGGCGAGGCCGCGATCGCCGGCTGCTACCTCGACAACTCCGAAAGAAACTCTGACAGGCGCTCAGCAACCACTACCGAGTCCCGATGTACCTGGATCTGCACATGAGGTGCAAGGGGTAACGTGAGTACACCAACTCAGAAGTAACAAACCCAAACTATGGGCTGAGAGGTAGTGACATACTAAACCTCAATAATTAAAATCATCAACGTACAAAATTTAGGCATATTCACAGTTTACCAAAAAATAACAACAGAATATGCTAGATATACCTCAATATGCTCTACATGCCAACATGCCACAGTGTGAAAATGCACATAGTGCTCACACGTCTGCCACATAAGTCTACCCAGTACTAAGAATGGCTCTCAGGCCCAAGGAAGTTCCATCCCGGAATATGTATGAATATCGGTGACCGTAGTCACTCAGTACTGAGGAAAAAGGCCAGTCCAGCCCCACGGAGAAGATCCATCTCCGGAACACAACACTCGGACAAAATCCATGTCCAGATCCATCCCTCATAACATCAGCTTCGGACAGGATCCATGTCCAGGGAAGATCCATCCCTCACATAACCTCAGCTTCAGACCATATCCATGTCCAAGGAAGATCCATTCCTCACATAACATCAAGTTCAGACAAGATCCATGTCTAGGGAAGATCCATGCCTCAATATAAATGCGCTCATTGGGGGTGTAAAGACTTCGGAAGGGCCCTATTGGCCCAAGCGCTATATCAAGCCAACAAAGGCATGATTAAAGTATCGTTGCGGTGTGCAGTACGATCTCATAACTGTCTCAACAACAGTCTCTCAGCCTCACTTAGTCATTATTATCCAGTCTCACTCATATGGCTCACAAATGTATAAATCAGCCCAACACAATGATAAATATGCATATAATTAAAAATTGATGAGACTGAGGCATGAAATGATATGCTATAACAAGACTGAGTATATGAAATCAAATAATCACAAAATGAGACAGTAATATATGACCACTCGGGTCTCAGCATTTTCGGCATGAAGCCTTAGCATTTATACTTAACATGATTCCTAACAAGTTCACATTTACCATATTAATAGAGATGCGGATATCAATCCGTAATAACTACTATACGGTGCCATAGGATGAGATAGGACACAAATACTCAGTGCACGCTCGCACGCCCGTCACTTGGCATGTGCGTCACCTCAATTATAGTCATATATCATATAGTTCGGGGGTTTCGAACCCTCAGAACCAAGTTTGAAAATGTTACTTACCTCAAAATCGGCTAAAATCCTAGACCACAGTGTCTTTTCCTCTAGACTCGGCCTCATAGTGCTCCAAATCTACCAAAAATCAGATTAATAACGTCAAAATATGCTAGGGAGAGAAACCCATTCGAAAATTATCAAAATTACCCAAAAATCCCGAAATTGGCCTATCCCGACCCCCATGCCCACGTCTCGAAATTCGATAAAAATTACAAAACCAAAATTCTCATTCTCCCACGAGTCTATACATACCAAGAACATCAAAATCAGACCATAATTTCCCCTTCAATTCCTCAATTAAAGTCTCCAATTTCCCATGCCCTAACTTCCCCAATTTTGGGTTTAAATCTTACTAATTTCGGGTTTAATTACTTAAAAATCAACATAGAATCGAGTTTTGAAGTCAAGAATATTACCTCCAAGTTTTCTCTTCGATTCCCTCTTAAATCCCTCTCAAAAGCTTCAAAAATTGCCCAACAATGGTGAAAAATGGCTAAAGGTCGTGGATATGGCCTTTTAAATACACTACCCAGAAACACCCTATGCGAACGCGGCATAACCCTCGCGTTCATGTAGGCTAAATAAGCCAGCTCCCAAAATACTCAGTGTGAACGCGTCCCTCAAACGCGAACGCATAGAAGAAAAGAGGCCTGGGGTCCCCAGCTACTGATGCCCTATGCGAAAGCATCCCCACACCCGCGTTCGCGTAGCATATATCTCCAGACCCATCACGTTCGCATCCCCCATATCACGAACGCATAGCAAATTTCCCTAGCTCCCCCCATTTACTCATCGTGAACGCGGTACCCCACCGCGAACGCATAGAACAATTTTCTCTGCAACAACACCAGAAAAATCTGCCAAGTTTAAGGTCCGAAATTTGATCTGTTAACCACTAAAACTCACTCGAGGCCCTCGGAACCTCAACCAAACATAAAAACACGTCCCATAACCTTATTCAAACTTAGTCGAGCCTTCGAAACTCTCAAAACAACGCTAAAACACCAATATCACATCGGATTTAAGCCAATGAACTTTGAGAATTCTAAATTTCGCCAATGATGCCGAAACCAACCAAAACATGTCCGAATGACCTAAAAATTTGCACACACATCCAAAATGACACTACAAACCTGCTCAAACTTTCGGAATTCCATTCCGACCCCGATAGCCTACTTTCCAATGCCGACCGGAAATCGCCAAAAACTCAATTTCGCCAATTCAAGCCTAATTCTACTCCGGACCTCAAAACCACGTTCCGAACACACTCCTAAGTCCCAAATCACCTAAAAAAGCTATCCGAGCTATACAATCCACATTATGAGGTTTTTTACCTCTAAGTCAACTGCCAGTTGACTTTTCAAACTATAAAGTCAATCCAAGAGACTAAGTGTCTCATTTCTCACTACGACCACTCCGAACCCGAACCAACCAGTCCAACACATCATAATTTAGTTAATAAACACATGAAAAATCTGAAAAAGGAAGATGGAGCTAATATCACGGAACGACCGATCGATTCGTTACATTCTCCCCCACTTAAACATACGTAATTGTTTTTCCTCTCGAATTTCCAATATAACTTGTTTGTCTTTTGAGAAAGGTTAGTGTAACTCCATTTAGTCCATAATCACCTAAAATGTATACTTTTCAAAACTAGTTTATTTAAGTACTCAGCATCTTCCTAAGTGAAAAATGTTAATATCTTTAAAAATATGTATATATGTTTTAAAGTTTAGTTTTGGTATTGTAATTATTAATTTTAAAAAGAGACTGATGTGAGTAGATAATTGTATGGTCATCTACTTATTTATTTGAAAAATGTTGTAAAATAGTTTTTTGCCTTGAAAAATACAAGTAACAATTAAATTTGATTTGTGGTTTTAAAGATACGTGGTCTAGCTCAATACTAATTAATAAACAAGTAATAAGAGTTTAAATGAGTAGGACTGATGAACCAAACCAATGTTATTAGAGTAGTGGGGACCTCGAGCTCGATGGTCTCGATGACCTCGAGGTAGGTTAGAGATGATTAAAGCAAGAACAATAAAGTAAGAACTTTAAAGCTGAAGAACAATTCTGAAGCACAATAAACGAGAAAAGTAAGATAGTATATACTTTTTGCAGTGATAAGATGATCCTTACAAATGATTGAGGTCCCCTTTATATAGGAGGGAAAACCTCAAATAAGGTACATTTCTATTTACAATAAAAAATCCTATTGGCACAGTTGTATAACCACCTAGTATGGATTCGTACGAATTTATCTTGAAATTTACGCCTTGACCTTTATGCCCCTGAGAAATTCCCGCTCTTTATTGAGTGTGTTCGAGATGATACTATCTCGAGATAGAGCATGTTGGGCCTCAGATTTTCTCCCCCGAGGTGCTCATCTTTCAGCCGGACCTGATCTCTTCTTCGAGTTGCCTGAACTCGAGCTCGGGGTTCGATTTAGACCTCGAAATCAGACTCTCCGATTTCGACCGTATACAATAGTATATATTTGATTGCACAATGTGTCACAAATACATTTGATCATATGTTTTTGGGCTCCCTTGCACAACTAAACTAGTCGAAATTAAGTTAAAAGATAAAGTGATTGGTTTTATTCATCACTCTATCAAGTTTTGTGTATATTTCAGTAGTTTTGTTATAGTTAGTTTTTCCAACAAGACGAATTCTATTTTTGGCAATGTTAAAAGCTTAGGATGTCCAATGGGACAAAGAGATTTTAGCGGGAGGGGATGAAAACTTAAAGGCGTCGGCCTTATCTGAACAGGAATAAACGAGACAACCTATTAGGCTCGTACTTGTTGGTCTTTAAGCTTAGTGTAGCTTAATTTTAAGCTTAGTCTAACTTAATTTTAAGCTTGGTGTAGCTTAAAGAGAATGAATGGAAAATGGTGGGAAAAGAAATGGAGGGAAGTGAAATTTTGAATCAGTGCACTTTGTCCCTCATTGGAAGAAGGAAAGAAAATCTATGTGTATATATAGAGAAGATCTTCTTCTAGCTCTTAAAGAGTTGAGAAGAAGGCAAGCCTCGCGTCGTCGTCGTTGTCGTTGTCGCTCGCTCGAATCGGCTTCGGCGTCAGATTTGGATTCGGATTAATTAATTAATGGAAAAGTTTCAAATCCGGAATGACCCATGACCCGTTCCGGTCCGGTCCGACCCGTTTTATTTCCCGGATTATTTTAAATCTGGTTCTAATTTTCTTACTAAATTTAATCCCAGAACTTTTATTTACTAAATTTTCTGATCTTCTTCTTCTGCACAAAATATTCCAGTGTGTTTTACAGCCTTCGAGTGGTTCGTTGTTCACCGGCGTTTTTGGTACCAACACTCCGGTGAGTTAGATTGTTCTATCCTGGGAGGATATATTCCAACACCTCGGGTACTTGAGAGGAATAGTTTTCTTAAGGACACACTGTGTATTCAGTAGGCTCGGTTTATTCTTATATTATTTTTTCCATAGAAAAGCTAAGGACGCCTGTACTAGCGCGCCCGCGCTCAGCACGCGCTAGTGGTCGCGCTAGTCAGGTTTCTCACTGTCCCTGGTAAATTTTACTAGCGTGGCCGCGCTAATACCACGCTAGTAAGGTTTTACACTGTTGATGTATTTACAGAAAATTATTATTTTTATTTTACAGCAATACATATTACTAACAATCTTAAGAAAATTAGAATTTTATTATATTCTGTATTCTGTTTTTGGAAATTAAAAACCTTAGTGTTTTCTACTCCGTCTGAATTTTACTATTTTGATTTGAAGATATAAAAACTTCATCAGAATTTTTGAAATTCAGAAAATGATTTCAAGAACATAAAAACTTCATCGTTTTCTGTGAAACGGTATATAAAAACTTCAGTTTTTATTTATTATACATACTGTTTATTGTTTGATTGAAATCTTCTGTTGTTGACAGTGAGAAATGGCAATTGATAACGTAAATTCTTCTGCGACTGTTGCGGCAACGACGATAGCCTCGTTGAGCTGGACGGTCGTTCCAACGGCAGAAAAACCGGGGAAATTTTCTGGAGCCAACTTCAAAGGATGGAAGCAAAGGGTGTTCTTCTGGCTTACCACACTTGGTATGCAGAAATTCACTAGTGAAGAGCCTTTAGTGCCTGCTGCGGACATGCCGGACAATGAAAAGTTCATGATTGTTGAGGCGTGGAAGCAGACAGATTTTCTTTGCAAAGGCTATATTTTAAGTGCTTTAGAGGATGACTTGTACAATGTGTACAGTGCGATAAATACTTCGAAAGAATTATGGGACGCACTTGAGAAGAAGTACAAGACAGAAGATGCATGCTTGAAGAAGTTCGTGGTTGCCAAGTTTCTAGACTATAAAATGATAGACAACAAAACTGTGGGAACCCAAGTTCAGGAACTTCAACTTATTTTTCATGACCTTATTGCTGAAGGTATGGTCGTGAATGAAGCATTTCAAATGGCTGTAATGATTGAAAAGTTGCCTCCTTCGTGGAGAGATTTCAAGAACTATCTCAAGAACAAGCGCAAAGAAACGAAGTTGGAAGATCTTGTGATTCGTCTCAAGATAGAGGAAGACAATAAAACAACCGAGAAGAAGTCTCGTGGAAATTCAACGATCATGGGAGCTAATATATTGAAGAAACTGCTCCAAAAAGTAAGAAGAGGATGAGATCTTCTGGACAGACTAAGGAGCAGAACAAAAAGAAATTCAGGGGCAACTGCCATAATTGTGGAAGAGTTGGTTATAAAGCCCCTGATTGTCGCTTCCTGAGAAAGGATAAGAAGAAGGGACATGACAACATAGTGGAGAAGAATGATTACATTGATGATCTTTGTGCAATGCTTTCGGAATGCAACTTAGTTGGAAATCCGAAGGAGTGGTGGATTGACTCCGGAGCCACTCGACATGTTTGTGTTTTCAAAGAAGCATTTGCGACTTACTCTACTGCTGGTCCCGAAGAAGATATTTCCATGGGAAATAACTCAACAACCAAGATTGAAGGTTATGGGAAGATTTTCCTAAAGATGAATTCCGGCAAGATTATAACGCTCAACAACATTCTTCATGTTCCTACTATTAGGAAGAATTTAGTTTCTACTTCTTTACTAGTGAAGAATGCATTCAAATGTGTATTTGTTTCTGATAAAGTTGTTGTAAGAAAGAATAAAATGTACGTTGCAAAAGGCTACCTCACGGAGGGCCTTTTCAAACTCAATGTAATGGTTGTTGATACTATGAATAATATTTCAGCTTCTTCTTATTTGTTGGATTCAAATGATTTATGGCATATTCGTTTAGGACATGTCAATTATAAAACCTTGCGGAAGTTAATTAACTTAGAAATATTGCCTAAATTCTAGTGTAATAAATAGAAATGTCAAATATGTGTTGAATCTAAGTTTGTAAAACATCCTTATAAATCTGTTGAAAGGAATTGAAATCCTTTAGACTTACGTCATACTGACATTTGCGATATGAATACGACACCATCTCGAGGTGGAAAAAAGTATTTTATTACTTTTATTGACGATTGCACTCGATATTGTTATGTTTATTTACTTAATAGTAAGGATGAAGCAATTGAAGCATTTAAGCAATACAAGAATGAAGTAGAGAATCAATTGAATAAAAAGATCAAAATGATTAGAAGTGATAGAGGTGGAGAATATGAATCTCCGTTTGCAAAAATATGTTCAGAATATGGAATTATCCATCAAACTACTGCACCTTAGTCCCAATTTAAATATGCAATGCAGTACAGGGGGAGGGATCCAAGATCTCGGTCCGTAGTCCCAATTTAAATATGCAATGCAGTATAGGGGGAGGGCTCCCGGATCTCGGTCTGTAGTCCCAATTTAAATATGCAATGCAGAAGTATGTCGGATGCGGCTTAATTTAAACAGTTCAGAAAAGCAACAGGCAAGAATATAGTAAAACTACCTAAGCATGGTGTAACTAGTAGCAAATAAGAGGAAATCAAGTAAGGATATGTAAGTATGCTTATTCTTAAGCTAACTACTCAGTTAAGACAAGAAACGGTAATATAAGAATGAAAATGAGTGATGCCATGGAAGGAAAAATGGAATTTTAGCAACAATGACCCATGTACGCACTCGTCACCTCACGTACGCGGCGTCCACGTAACAAAATCAGTATAAAAATGCCTAAGGGGAAGTCCCCAACACAGAGTTAGGCAAGCCACTTACCTTGACTGCGCTAATCAACTCAATACCACGCCCTTGCCACGAGTATCCAACTCCGGGTGGCCCAAATCTAGTCAATTTGATTGCATAGTGTAAATATCATTTCAAGGAAACATAATAACTAATAAGTTCAAAGCAAATACGCGAAATTTGAAAATTCGCCCAAAACATCCCTTGGGCCCACGTCTCGAAATCGGGTAAAAATTATATTTCCCGAACACCCATTCGCTCATGAACTCACTCGAAAAAGAATCAACAAAATCCGACGTCTAAAGCTCCCTAAATCCTCATATTTCTACTTGGGGAAGTTTCATCCCCATTTCATGGTTTTTCATCCAATTTCATTGATTAGATTGAGGAAATTGATAGATATTATTGATATACAACTGGATTAAGGTTAGAAAACGTTACCTATGATTCTCCTCTTCAAATTCCACTAAAAATCGCCAAATCCCGAGCTCTCAATCGATTTTGGAGTTATGAATTTCAAAACTTCGGATTTTGGTATAACCAGCCTAGGGATTTCGCACCTACGACATTGGGATCGCACCTGCGGTGTCGGACCTGCGGAAACACAATCACAGGTGCGGAAACTCATTAAAAGGCCTGGGGTCGCACCTGCGGTGGCTGGGTCGTAGGTGCGGCTCCGTACCTGCGGATATTCTTTCGCGCCTGCGAGTCTGGCCAGCCTGATCTACGTCCGCACCTGCATGCACCCCCCTTCGTACCTGCGGAAAAGCCATCGCAGGTGCGAGACACCAGAACCAGAAATATTTCAGCTGCTCTTAAAGTTCCAAATTCACCCGTTGGGCTCCGAAACAACCCAGAGGCCCCAGGGACCTCAACCAAACCTACCAAATGACCCTAATACCTTGTTCAAACTTGGTCGAGCCTTAAAAACACATCTCATAACATCAAAATCATCAATTATGCATAAATTCAAGCCTAAGAACTTATGAAATTTCTAGAATTCACATCCGATGCCGAAACACATCAAAACTCATCCGAATGACCTCAAATTTTGCGCACAGGTCACAAATGGAATTACGGACCTACTGTCGCTTTCAAAATTCCATTCCGAGACCGATATCAAAATTTCACCCATCGGTCGAAATCGCCGAAATTCTAACTTTCGCCAATTCAAGCCTAAATCTACAACCGACCTCGAAAACACATTCCGAACATGATCCTAACTCCCAAATCACCCAACAAAGCTAACGGAGTCGACGAAATTCCATTCCAGATACGTCTTCACACAGCTCTAGCTACGGCCTGATTTCAAAGGCTAAAAATCCACATTTAAGGACTATGTGTCCAAAATCACTCTGGATTTCATCACTCAATGCTCCGATAAGTCACAGTAACATAAAAAGACATGGGAGAAGTGGTTATTAGGGGATCGGGGCACTAACTCTCAAAACGACCGACCGGGTCGTTACATATATATTGTAGTAATTGTGTGGATGATTGCCGATGAGACTCAAGGTAACCTGTTGCTGCGTCCGCAGGCGTCAGAGTCACCTTTTTGTATTTATTATTCATACATTGTTGTATTTATTTCCAAAAAGATGTACTTAGAAGTTGTAGAAGATTCGTAGAGCTTATGGCTTGTATTACCAGTTTTGGGAAAGTTTGTACATTCTGTTGAGATTCTATATCGAGAATATTAGTTTTCCTTTTATTATTGTTGCTATTCAGTAACTGTTAGGCCTACCTAGTCCCTAATACTAGGTTCCATCACGATACCCAACGTAGGGACATTTGGGTCGTGACAAGTTGGTATCAGAGCTCTAGGTTCATAGGTGCTATGAGTCAAAAGCGAGTTTAGTAGAGTCTTGCAGATCGGTACGGAGACGTCTGTACTTATCTTCGAGAGGCTATGGAACTATTAGGACAATTTCACTTCCTTTATTCCTATCGTGCGAGTTTATTGATCTTGACGTTTGAAATTATTGTTCCATTCTTTCACCGATGGTGAGGACACGAACGGCGGTTCCTGATGATGTTACCCCGAAAAAAATGTCGCAAGGGTCAAAGACAGAGGCCAACGAGGAGCACGTTCCACAGTTAAGATGCCTACCAGAGCAGTCGTGGAGGAGTCACTAGTAGTTCTAGTTAGGGGACAGGTATTGGGGGTTCCTGTTGCTACTCCGGACTTCTGGAGACCTGAGCGCAGTTTTGAGTACAAGTGGTACATTGACTTAGGCAGGGTTGACTCTAGTGCACCAGTTGCTTCACAGATCAGGGGAGGAGTTCAGACTCCCACCGTCTACACTCCAGAGTAGCGAGATCATATTGGTCAGGTTCCAGTTGTTATGGCACCACGACATGTAGTTTCAGTTTAGCCCGTGGTCATGACAGTAGCCTCAGAGGAAGAATACCTTGGACTTGAGAGGTACAAAAAGTATCACCCTTCTATCTTTTAGTGGATTGGCGGCAGATGGTGCCCAGGGTTTCCCGGAGGAGTGTCACTATATTCTTCACGCTTCGGGTATTGTGGAGACGAGCAGGATTGCTTTTCTCACGTCTCAGGTTCAGAGTAGTGGGTTGATCAGTGGTGGCAGCATATGAATTGGGGTAATCAGGTCGAGTTAGCTTCACTAGCATGGATTCAGTCTTTAGGAGATGCTTTGAGAGAGGTTGCACCTCAGTTCCTTTGGGATGTACGTCGCGCGGAGTTTGAGCAGTTGCGTCAGGGCGCTATGTCACTATTGGAGTATGCCGTTAGATTCGGTGAGTTGTCCAGATATACACTTCGCTTTGTTGCTTCAGTTAGGAGATGAGTTCGTAGAGTCATTTGGGAGATTTAGGCATGATATATGATTCAGCGGGACACGAGAATTAGAGTAGGATGACTCGTTTCAGCAGGTAGTAGGGATCACTCGCCAGTTAGAGAGCACATGGGATTGGGAGAGAGTACATACGAGATCAGGGAGAGAGTCCATGGAGGCAATGAGGCCTCGCAGATCAGAGGAATCTACTGGTCCGTATTATGGAGGCAAGGTACGACACGATAGACGTTTTGTGGGTCAACCAGATCAGTTTGCATTACCAGCTTCGCATGGGATTTCAGGTACTCATGGGTCTTAGAGGATTCGTGTTGTGTGTTTTCCACAGCCATGTCGGCAGAGAGATTGTTTTCAGTGTGAAGATGTTAGCCACAGGGTGAGAGATTGTTCCAGGATTCAGGTAGGTATGTGGTAGTAGGGTATTCTGGTGAGTAGAGGGCGCCTAAGAGGGGGAGACCCGACCCATTGTTGTGTTTCATATAGTAAAATAGAGGCCATTGTGCTAGATATCATCACCCAGGTATGTTTTGATGTGTTACAGAGGGGATCCAATTGTATTTCATTATAGTTCTGCTGGTCGGGACGAGTTCCCTTATTTGTTGTTTTATTTTATGAGTGAGTTCCATGTTTTGCACTCCATTTTGTGTTTTCTCCTGTTGGGAGATTCTTTGAGTAGTAGCCCGTGTCTATCGTTGTTTTATTCATTCTTGATAGTAGTGAAACCGACAGTGAATCCTTGTTGTTCTTCGTGGTAAGCTTTATGTCATTTTCCTAAATATTTTGCTTACGGGTTGTGATTTGATACTCCTTCGAGATGTGAGTTCAGTTAGCGTTATGATTTTGTCAGTTGAGATGAACTAGTGGAGGAATTTCAATTAGTGTGATATATTTTCGGTATGTGATTCAGAGTTGAGGACGAGGTCCTCATGATATTTTTGATTCGATATGTTTGGACCGGGATGAGTACCGCGGTGGAAATTTCATCAGGATGGAGTCCTTGTGATTTGTTCATATGCTTTGCTTTTTCCTTGTTAATATTGCTTAGGGTAAGTAAGTATCGATCGAGAGTGATGCCTATGATCTTGTTTGATAGCCCCTTATATGTTTCTATATTCATACTCAACCATTCTCGTTTTGTGCTCCATTAGTTTTAGCTTGCGGGATGGGTGCCTGGTGGTGTTAGTTGTGGCTCGGTGATTTGGGTGTTTAATAATGAAGTCTTCGTGTTTATTGCATTATTATCAGTATTATGGGGTTTGGAACAGATTTCTTTCAGATGCGAGGCTAATTGCCAATGTTGAGTTGATTTCGGGCAACCATTGTGATCAAAAGTGTTATTTGAGCCTATGTGTGATGTGCTATGTTGTGTGGTCGTGCCTTGTGGGTGTAGTCATGAGTCGATGCAGCTGATTGAGGCTAATGCCGGATATGGATTTAGAATCGGGTCTTTTGTAAATGAGTAGAGGGTGAGAAGTAGAAATATGAGGCTTATCGGTGGTGATGTGAAGGCTAAATTGCGGTTGTGATTGTTTCATCGGGCTTATGTGGGTTGGGGTGACGTGGGATCACCCGCGGGTATGTGTTGGAAGTATACCATCAGTAATTGGATGAGTTCAAGGTGAATCTTGGCACGTTCGAGGACGAACGTTTTCTTAAGAGGGGGAGATTATGATGACCCAAAAGGTCATCCCGTATATTTCTAGCTAATTATGTGTTCCGAGGTAGTGAAAACCTCCTTCTATCTCACCTCGATTTGCGTGCACAGCCTGGGCGTGTAGCCAGGGAGCCTTTATGTGAAAAACTAATAAAAATGATAATTTTGTATTAGAAATATGAACAAAGTTGACTTCGGTCAATGTTTTTGGTAAAAGGACCCGGACCCGTGATTTGACGGCCCCGAAGGGTCCGTAGGAAAATATGGGACTTGGGCGTATGCCCGAAATCGAATTTCGAGGTCCCAAGTCCGAGAAATGAATTTTTAAAGAAAATTATTTTTTGAAAAATATAAAGGTTTTTTTAAAATGAAATGTTATGTGAAACCCGTGGTATCGGGCCCGTATCTTGGTTCCAGAGCCCGGTACAGGTTCGATATGATTTATATGTGTTATCTGTGAAGTTTGGTATGAAACGGACTTCGTTTGACATGATTCGGACCTTAAATGCAAATTTGATGTTTAAAGAAGTTTTGAGAATTTTCATTGATTTTGAGGTTTAATTCGATGTTTATAATATTATTTTGGTGATTTGATTACTCGATTAAGTCCGTAGGATGTTTTTGAGGTTGTGTGTATATTTGGTTTTGAGCCCCGAGGGCTCGGGTGAGTTTCGGATTGGTGTCGGAGTGCAAAACCTTAGAAAAATCTGGTGTTTTGGCTTGTTTCTGGTGTCTGATGTCTAGTATTATGCGATCACATAGCACCTTCCACGATCGCATAGTACATTGTGGAGGAGGGGATTATGTTACACTATGCGATCACATAGCATGTTCCGCGATCGCATAGTGTACTAGGCAGGCTGGGGGCTGAGGTAAAAATGTTTAGTGCGATCGCGTGACTTAGTCTGCGATCGCATAGGGTAAGGTTAGGGACTCATTGCGATCGCACATGCTTCTTCGTGATCGCGGAGCTTAAGACAACAGTCCTCTATGTGATCGCAATCCCTTCTTCCCGATCGCATAGACTAAATTCGTCCAGTGATTTTAAAAGGGTCAAAACAGAATCAATACGGGATTAAACCCATTTTTCTTAAACTTCTTCTTCTCCACTCCTCTTGGGCGATTCTTTGGAGACTTCTTCACCACAAGCTCTTAGGTAAGTAATCTTTAACTCGTTTCCTTCCATTTTCATCAACATCTATTAGATTCTAGGCCTAAAAACATGAAATCAAAGGAAGAAATTGGGATTTTGGGTAGAGTTAGGGCTTTTTGAATATTTGGAAATTTGACCTTGTTTTGGGGTCGAATTTCAAAACAAATTATATATTCGGGCTCGTGGGTGAATGGGTGATCGGGTTTTTGTTCGAACCTCGTGTTTCGACCAAGCGGGCCCGGGATCAACTTTTGGGAAGAATGTTGGAGTCGAGTTCGAAAGGAAAGCGATGCTAGAGGCTTGATTTGGATTCTTAGAGTCGAGGTAAGTATCTTGCCTAACCTTGAGCGGGGGAACTACCCCTTAGGATTGATTCTTCTTTGTTGATTGTAGTCCGTGTATACGAGGTGACGAGTGCATACTCGGACTTATTTGTTAATAGATTGGACTTTTAGGATTTGTAGGTTCTTATGTTACCTGTGTATGAGATGTAATTGTTATGTTTGAATCTTTGGTTGTTAATTTCATCCTTTCCTGCTTAAATTAGAATTACTTGCTTTTGGATTCCTTTTTCGGCTATTTGATCTTAATTGACTTAATTGAATATCTTACTGCTCTTATCTTCATGCTATACTTGCTTCCTAAAACTGCCAAATTGACTATACTAGTGTTATCTAGCTTTATAGTTGTTTAGCCGTAGTTAGAATATCCGTTCGTTGGTGCCAAGCATGCCCGTGAGTCTTACATTGTGCTTTATATGATTTTCCCTTATGTACTATTTGGACCTAGTTGATAAACATTTATGTTGTTGGTGTTTTCTTGATGTTGCCTATTATTGGGCCCTTGTTGAGCTGAGTTTTATTTCGTAAAGTTAATTGTTGTGGAGAGATTGGTTATAGTTGTTTCCCTTTTTGGGATGATGTTGTTTCATTGTTGACTCCCTTGCCGGGATGGTATGATTTCTATTGTTGTGTATACTGTTAATGATACTGTTTGCATTGTTGACTCCCTTGCCGGGATGTTGTGATTTATGGTTCTTATTGTTGATTCCCGGATGTTGTGATTTATGATTCTTATGTTATTTATTGCACGAGGGGACATTTCGTGCCGAGTGTTTGTGAGGTTATGCACGAGGGGACATTCCGTGACGAGTGTTTATTTATTTATTGCACGAGGGGACATTTCGTGCCGAGTGTTTGTGAGGTTATGCACGAGGGGACATTCCGTGACGAGTGTTTATTTATTTATTGCACGAGGGGACATTCCGTGCCGAGTGTTAATTTATCTATTGCACGAGGGGATATTCCGTGCGGAGTGTTTGTGAGGCTATGCACGAGGGGACATTCCGTGCTGAGTGCTTATCTATTTATTGCACAAGGGGACATTCCGTGCCGAGTGTTTGTGAGGTTATGCACGAGGGGACATTCCGTGCCGAGTGTTTATTTATTTATTGCACGAGGGGGCATTCCGTGCGGAGTGTTTGTGAGGTTATGCACGAGGGGAAATTCCGTGCTGAATGTTTATTTATTTACTGCACAAGGGGAAATTTCGTGCCGAGTGTTTGTGAGGTTATGCACGAGGGTAAATTCCGTGCCGAGTGTTTATTTATTTATTGTACGAGGGGACATTCCGTGCCGTATTTATGCATTATTATTTTCGTTGTTCCTGTTTGCTATGTATTGTACTTGTTTTGGTGAGGATGAGAGTAAAAGCACAAAGGATGATTCCGTGCACTTGTTTTGGTGAGAATGAGAGTAAAAGCACGAAGGGGATGCCGTGCACTTGTCTTTGCATGTTATTCCGTTGTTATAAATTTGGATATTCCTACTGATCTCTTACTACATTTATTGGCAAGATTTGATATTCCTCTTGTACTGCATGGCAAATTGCTGAGTTACGGACTGAGTTCCGATGGATAAATCTTGAGGAGATTTTGATCAAGGGATTTTATTAAAAAGTATTATTAAAAAAGCAACGGTTTTGAAATGATTACATTTGAATGACTTTTACATCGAAGGTATATTTGAAAAGCACTAGTCTTGCCTAATATGATATTTGGAAGTCATTTATTGGGAAAAACATCCTTGGGAAGATTTGTATTTTGAAAGAAACTATGTTTTATGTAATTCTCTCTACTAAATATACTTATATCTACTTTTGGAGAAAGTATGTTTTCAAAGGAAACTCTTTCATACAAAAATGATTTTATTTGCAAAAGATTTTTCACATGAACTACTGTTTGAAGATTTCTACCAGTTACAAATTTTAATGGCTAAGGCCAAATGTGAACAAACCGACGTGGAGTTGAGTTATTGGTGTCCTCTATTGTATTGTGTTTCCTATCGATTTGGCTTGTTTTGCTGTCCATCTTTCTGTGTATTTTTGTGCTGTTTCGCGATTGATTTCTGTAATTCCTTCCGCTTTATATTGTCATTGTCGTAAATTATTCCGTGAAGCCTTAGGTAGATGTAACGTTCCGTTATCTCTATATTCATGTTATTTATTTTGTAGACTAGTGGTGTCTTGACTAGTCCTCGTCACTACTCCACCGAGGTTAGTCTTGATACTCACTGGGCACCGCTGTGGTGTGCTCATACTACACTTCTGCATATTTTTGTGTGCAGATCCAAGTATATATTGTAGTAGCTGTGTGGATGACTGCCGAGGAGACTCAAGGTAACCTGCTGCTGTGTTCGCAGGCGTCGGAGTCACCTTCTTTGTATTTATTATTCATATACTGTTGTATTTATTTCCAAAAAGATGTACTTAGAAGTTGTAGAAGATTCGTAGAGCTTATGACTTGTATTACCGATTTTGGAAAAGTTTGTACATTCTGTTGAGATTCTATATCAAGACTGTTAGTTTTCCTTTTATTATTGTTGCTATTCAGTAACTATTTGGCTTACCTAGTCCCTAAGACTAGGTGCCATCACGATACCCAACGGAGAAAAATTTGGGTTGTGGCATAAAGTAGCACGAAGTGCGTGTGTTATATATACACACACACACTAGCATATACTATAACAAGTTATATATACATTATAGTATTACAGTGAAGTGTCTTTGTGTGTGTGTGTGTCTATATATATATATATATAAATATATATACTTTGATAGCCGTATATATATACATATAAGAACATGAAGTGCTAGGAACGCAGGGTCGGGTTCTTTTAGGGATTGATACACTTGTAAATTGATTCATCAACTTATAACCTACTCAGATGAATCGTTGAATATTAAAAACAAAATATCTCGAATTATATCAATTAATATGTTATAATTGATTCATTGACTTATAACCTAGTGATGAATGAATGTAATTCATTAACTCTATTATAATACAAATAATGAATACAGTAGCATATACTATAACATGCTATATATGTAGTTAAAGTAGCACGAAGTGTGTGTGTTATATATATACACACTAACATATATATACTATAACAAGTTATATATACGTTATAGTGTTACAGTGAAGTGTGTGTGTGTGTGTGTGTGTTTATATATACTTTGATAGACGTATATATATACATATAAGAACAAGAAGCGCTAGGAACACAGGGTCGGGTTCTTTTAGGAATTGATACACTTGTAAATTGATTCATCGACTTATAACCTACTCAGATGTATCACTGAATATTAAAAACAAATGTCTTGACTTATATCAATTAATCTGTTATAATTGATTCATCGACTTATAACCTAGTGATGAATGAATGTAATTCATTAACTTTGTTATAATACAAATAATGAATATTATTATATCAATTAATAGAATAATATTACATTGGTTTATCAATTCATTAATTATTCGTACATAGTAACTTATAAGATTGATCATCAATTACAGTATAGTTTATGCATGTGTTTGAAATTACTCATATACTTAAATACACCATAAAATTTGTTTTTACATAGATGCTATTATAATATATTAAAAGTAATTACCTAGTTAATATAATTTTTTTTAAAGATTATGCTTATAGTTTATAATTATTTATAATAACTTTAGTTAAATAAAATAAATATTTATAGTTAATAATAATTTTTTATAGCTTATAATATTTAAAAACCAAAAAAGAAAAAAAATTAATTTAATTTTTTTTTTAGAAATACCGTCCAACGTTGGTCGCTATTTTGGTCAAACAGTCAAAATTAATGTACTGACCAAAAATAGCGACCAACGTTGGTCGCTTTTTCTAAAAACCAGACTCAAAATTGGGTTCCCCCCCTCATTTCTCTTATTTTCTTCCCCAAAATTCCCCCCTCCCCTCTCTTTCCCTCCCCTTTTCTATTTCCCTCACACTGCCTCCCGTCGCCGCCCACTAGTGGCTCCCGTCGCCGCCACCAGTGACTGCCGCCGCCGCCCCTCTCTCTCCCTCTCCACCTACAAAAACCTAGGTTTGAATTATAACCTTCAATCTTTATTATTTCTAGTTTTTGTTTCAATTATTATTATAGTTTATTGTTTCAATTAGTGTTTCAATTGTTTGAACATTGTATTTTATTGAAGATTAGGGTTTAGGTCTTGTTTTAATTAGTTTTATTAATTAATTTTATTAACTAATTAGTTTAATTAGTGTTGAATTTAGTTTAGTTAGACTTGAATTATACTTTGTATTGTCTTGATAATTTAGTTAGAATCTAGGGTTTAGGATATGAATTGAACTTTTAGTTTATAAATTGAAATTTTAGTTTATAAATTGAACTTTTAGGATATGAATTGAACCTTTAGGATATGAATTGAAATTTTAGTTTATGAATTGAATTTTTAGTTTATGAATTAACTTTTAGTTTATGAATTTAACCTTTAGGATATGAATTGAAATTTTAGTTTATAAATTGAAATTTTAGGATATGAATTGGACTTTTAGTTTATGAATTGAACTTTTAGTTTATGAATTGAGCTTTTAGTTTATGAATTGAACCTTTAGGATATGAATTAAAATTTTAGTTTATAAGTTGAACTTTTAATTTATAAATTGAAATTTTAGGATATGAATTGGACTTTTAGTTTATTAATTAAACTTTTAGTTTATAAATTGGAATTTTAGGATATGAATTGGACTTTTAGTTTATGAATTGAACTTTTAGTTTATGAATTGAACATTTAGGATATGAATTGGAATTTTAGGATATGAATTGAACTTTTAGTTTATGAATTGAACCTTTAGGATATGAATTGATCTTTTAGTTTATAAATTGAACTTTTAGTTTATGAATTGAACTTTTAGTTTATGAATTGAACCTTTAGGAAATGAATTGAAAATTTAGTTTATGAATTGAATTTTTAGTTTATGAATTGAATTTTTAGGTTATGAATTGAACTTGAATAGAAATTTTAGTTTATGATTTGAACTTTTAGTTTATGAATTGAACCTTTAAGATGTGAATTGAAATTTTAGTTTATGAATTGAATTTTTAGTTTATGAATTGAACTTTTAGTTTATGAATTGAACCTTTAGGATATGAATTGAAATTTTAGTATATGAATTGAACTTTTAGTTTATGAATTGTACCTTTAGGATATGAATTGAAATTTTAGTTTATAAATTGAAATTTTAGGATATGAATTTGACTTATACTTTATGAATTGAATTTTTAGTTTATGAATTGAATTTTTAGTTTATGAATTGAACCTTTGGGATATGAATTGAAATTTTAGTATATGAATTAAACTTTTAGTTTATGAATTGAACCTTTAGGATATAAATTGAACTTTTAGTTTATGAATTGAACTTTTAGTTTATGAATTGAACCTTCAGGATATGAATTGAAATTTTAGTTTATGAATTGAACCTTTAGGATATGAATTGAACTTTTAGTTTATAAATTGAACTTTTAGTTTATGAATTGAACCTTCAGGATATGAATTGAAATTTTAGTTTATGAATTGAACCTTTAGGATATGAATTGAACTTTAGTTTATGAATTGAATTTTTAGTTTATAAATTAAACTTTTAGTTTATAAATTGAAAATTTAGGATATGAATTGAACTTTTAGTTCATGAATTGAACCTTTAGGAAATGAATTGAAAATTTAGTTTATGAATTGAATTTTTAGTTTATGAATTGAACCTTTAGGATATGAATTGAACTTTTAGTTCATGAATTGAACCTTTAGGAAATGAATTGAAAATTTAGTTTATGAATTGAATTTTTAGTTTATGAATTGAACCTTTGGGATATGAATTGAAAGTTGAGGATATGAATTGAACTTTTAGTTTATGAATTGAACCTTTAGGATATGAATTGAACTTTTGGTTTATAAATTGAACTTTTAGTTTATGAATTGAACTTTTAGTTCATGAATTGAACCTTTAGGAAATGAATTGAAAATTTAGTTTATGAATTGAATTTTTAGTTTATGAATTGAACCTTTGGGATATGAATTGAAAGTTGAGGATATGAATTGAACTTTTAGTTTATGAATTGAACCTTTAGGATATGAATTGAACTTTTGGTTTATAAATTGAACTTTTAGTTTATGAATTGAACTTTTAGTTCATGAATTGAACCTTTAGGAAATGAATTGAAAATTTAGTTTATGAATTGAATTTTTAGTTTATGAATTGAACCTTAGGGATATGAATTGAAAGTTCAGGATATGAATTGAACATTTAGTTTATGAATTGAACCTTTGGGATATGAATTGAAATTTTAGTTTATAAATTGAACTTTTAGTTTATGAATTGAACTTTTAGTTTATGAATTGAACCTTTAGGAAATGAATTGAAAATTTAGTTTATGAATTAAATTTTTAGTTTATGAATTGAACTTTTAGTTTATGAATTGAACCTTTAGGATATGAATTGAGATTTTAGTTTATGAATTGAATTTTTAATTTATAAATTGAAATTTTAGTTTCTAAATAGAAATTTTAGGATATGAATTAAACTTTTAGTTTATAAATTGAAATTTAGGATATGAATTGAACTTTTAGTTTATAAATTGAAATTTTAGGATATGAATTGAACCTTTAGGAAATGAATTGAAAATTTAGTTTATGAATTGAATTTTTAGTTTATGAATTGAACTTTTAGTTTATGAATTGAACCTTTAGGATATGAATTGAACTTTTAGTTTATGAATTGAATCTTTGGGATATGAATTGAAATTTTAGGATATGAATTGAACTTTTAGTTTATGAATTGAACCTTTAGGATATGAATTGAAATTTTAGTTTATGAATTGAATTTTAGTTTATGATTTGAACTTTTAGTTTATGAATTGAACCTTTAGGATATGAATTGAAATTTTAGTTTATGAATTGAATTTTAGTTTATGATTTGAACTTTTAGTTTATGAATTGAACCTTTAGGATATGAATTGAAATTTTAGTTTATGAATTGAATTTTTAGTTTATGAATTGAAATTTTAGTTTATGGATTGAAACTTTAGGATATGAATTGAAATTTTAGTATATGAATTGAACTTTTAGCTTATGAATTGAACCTTTAGGATATGAATAGAAATTTTAGTTTATAAATTGAAATTTTAGGATATAAATTTGACTTATAGTTTATAAATTGAACTTTTAGTTTATGAATTGAATTTTTAGTTTATGAATTGAACCTTTGGTATATGAATTGAAATTTTAGTATATGAATTAAACTTTTAGTTTATGAATTGAACCTTTAGGATATGAATTGAACTTTTAGTTCATGAATTGAACTTTTAGTTCATGAATTGAACCTTTAGGAAATGAATTAAAAATTTAGTTTATGAATTGAATTTTTAGTTTATGAATTGAACCTTTGGGATATGAATTGAACTTTTAGTTTATGAATTGAACTTTTAGTTTATGAATTGAACCTTCAGGATATGAATTGAAATTTTAGGATATGAATTAAAATTTTAGGANAAATTTCACTTTTAGTTTATAAATTGAAATTTTAGGATATGAATTGGACTTTTAGTTTATAAATTAAAATTTTAGGATATGAATTGAATTTTTAGGATATGAAATTAATTAACTAAAAAAAGATTAGGATATGAATTAACTAAATTAATTTATTTGTATAGATGGAACATCATACTTGGATGTACAATAGGAATTATCCTAATCGGCGGGGATGTCACGCCCCAAATTCCCTGNATGAATTAAACTTTTAGTTTATGAATTGAACCTTTAGGATATGAATTGAACTTTTAGTTTATGAATTGAATTTTTAGTTTATAAATTTCACTTTTAGTTTATAAATTGAAATTTTAGGATATGAATTGGACTTTTAGTTTATAAATTAAAATTTTAGGATATGAATTGAATTTTTAGGATATGAAATTAATTAACTAAAAAAAGATTAGGATATGAATTAACTAAATTAATTTATTTGTATAGATGGAACATCATACTTGGATGTACAATAGGAATTATCCTAATCGGCGGGGATGTCACGCCCCAAATTCCCTGAACCTTAGGGATCGTGATGACGCCTAACACCACACTTGCTAGGCAAGCCAATGTTAGAGTTCGATTAACTATTTCCTTTGAATTTCCATTTAATCATATTAAACAATTATAAAATAAAAATGAAGCTACTGAGTTTCAATGAATAATACCAAACATAAACTAATAAGAAATTAAATAAAACGAGCCACGAACTAATTATATAAATAACTTAAAACTACCCCAGGATCTGGTGTCACAATTCACGAACTACTAAAGAATACTAAAAATAATGAGCTGAAAGAAATAGTGTATAACTGTTTTTGAATCAAATAAAGTAGTAATCTAAGTAATATAGAGAAGACTCTCGGGATCTGTGAATGCCTGCAGATATACCTCGTGTCTCCGAAAAAGAAATAGGGAACCGCTCTAAATATCTTTACTGCTGGCCAGTACCTGGATCTGCACAAAAGAGTGCAGAGTATAGTATCAGTACAACTGATCCTATGTACTGAGTAAGTGCCGAACCTAACCTCGACGAAGTAGTGACGAGGCTANGGGGGGGGGGGGGGGCATTAACAACATATAACCTGTGATAATAATATATGAAGCAAGAAGAAAATCTAAACAATAAATAAAACACTGCAACAACAATAAAATAACTCAGTTGCCTTTTTCAGGTCTCAGCTATAACCAATTCTCAAATAACTTCCAAGTTTCCAAACTTTAATTTAAATAAAAGTAGTACAAAAAAATATGAAGAATAGTAAAATAAACGTTTAAGATTTTCAAATCTTTATTTTCTTTGAAATTCAGTAAAAATAAAAATGTCCTCCCTTATCGCTCCTTATTGCGGCGCGCAACCCGCTCCCACCTGTCCACTCTTATTGCTCCTCCCTAAATGTAATGACCCAAAAGGTCATCTTGTGTTAATTCAGCAAAAAGCTGTGTTCCGAGGCCCTGAAAGCCTCCGTTAATCTCGCCTCGATGTGCGTGCGCAGCCTGGGTGCGTAGCCAGGAAGCCTTTTATGTGGAAATGTGTTAAATAGTTGAATTGATGATAAGTAATTGAATAACGTTTACTTTGGTCAACATTTTTGGTAAACAGACCCGAACCCATGAATTGACGGTCCCGGAGGGTCCGTAGGAAAATATGGGACCTGGGCATATGCCCGGAATCGAATTCCGAGGTCCCAAGCCCGAGAAATGAATTTTTAAAGAAAATTATTTTCTGAAAGTAATAAAGACTTTTGAAAATGAACTTTGATGTGAAATCTGTGTTACCAAGCCCGTATTATGGTTCCGGAGCCCGGAACAGGTTCAATATGTGATATGTGGGTTATTTGTAAAATTTGGTAAGAAACGGACTTGGTTTCACGTGTTTCGGATCAAAATTGGAAAATTTGATAGTTTATGAAGTTTGAGAAATTCTATGGATTTTTGAGTTTAATTCATTATTTTTGATGTTGTTTTGGTGGTTTAATTACTCGAATAAGTCCGTGGGATGATTTTGAAGTCGTGCGTATATTTGGTTTTGGGCCCCGAGTGCTCGGGCAAGTTTTGGGTAGGCGTCGGGGTGATTTTAGGCTTAGAAAATCTGATGTTCTGCTGTTTCTGGTGGTCTGTAATTTACCTTCCACGATCGCGGTTTGATTCACGCGATCGCGATGTTCATATGGCTGCGGGTTGGGAAATTACCCTACGCAAACGCAGGGCCTAGGACGCGATTGCAGAGCCTGGGGGTAGTGCTCTACGCGACCGCGACGGGCCTCACGCGATCATATAGAATTAAAGGGATCTGGGGGCAGGGTAGCGTGTTGCTCTACGCGAACGCGATCGCTTGGTCGCGATCGCGATGGTCATTGTCCAGTATTCTCCGCGATCGCATCCCTCTCTTCGCGATCGCGTAGGCTTATTTCGCCCAGTCATTTTAAAGCCTTAAAAACTGAATGATATTACGGAATTTTGATATCTTTCTCCATTTTCTTCATCAATCATTAGATTCTAGGCCTAAAAATATGGAATCAAGGGTAGAAATTGGGGGTTTTGGGTAGAGTTAGGGCTTTTGAAAATTTTGGGAATTCAACCTCATTTTGGGGTCGGATTTCAAAAAAAATTGTATATTCGAGTTCATGAGGGAATGGGTTATCGGGTTTTGGTCCGAACCTCGAGTATGGACCAAGCGGGCCCGGGGTCGAATTTTAGTATTTTTGGAAAAATTATGGGAAATGTATAATTAGGCTTTGGGACTGAGTTATTGATTAATTATTGATGTTATTAAGTCAATTATGTCTAGATATTATCGTTTCGGAGTCGGAGTCAAGAGGAAAGGCTGTGATTGAGGCTTGACTTTCATTCTTGGAGCCGAGGTAAGTGTTTGGCCTAACCTTAGCTTGAGGGAATAGGTATAGAGTCTTATTTGCTATGTGTAATTCATGTCCAACGTATAGGTGAGGTGACGGGTACCTATATGTTGTGGTCAAGCATGCCCGTGAGTCGAATTTTGATGAGTTATTTAATGTTCTTTGATATTCTCTGTGCTGTGAATTATTGGGAACCTTGGAAGTGGTACCTTGAGGTTACTTCATGACGTAGAAAGTTCTTGATTATGTGTTCGGTTGAGCGTTTTACTGTTGATATGATACTTCTGAGTGAGATTGGTTATAGCTGAGTCTCTTGCCGGGACAATAGAATTGGGTTGATTATGTCTGTACATTTGAAATATCGCATTGTTTAAATTTCATATCAATTGTTGTTTTTATATTCATCATGCACGAGGAAACATTCCGTGTCGATGATTATTATTTATGCACGAGGAAACATTACGTGCCGATGATTATATTATTTATGCACGAGGGAACATTCTGTGCTGATGATTATATTATATATGCACGGGAGAATATTCTGTGCCGATGATTATATTATTTATTCACGAGGGAACATTCCATGCCGATGATTAAATTATTTATGCACGAGGGAACATTCTGTGCCGATTGATTATTATTTATGAGCGATGAGACATTCTGTGCCGATTGATTATTATTTATGCGCGAAGGGACATTCCGTGCCGATTGATTATTAGTTATGCGCGAGGGGACATTCCGTGCCGATTGATTATTATTGATGCACGAGGGGACATTCCGTGCCGTGTGATTTTGAGGCTATGCACGAGGGTTCATGTCGTGCCTTCTCCTGTCTATTTTACTTATTTCGAGTTGTTATTTCCTGCTTTACTTCTACTTTCCAGTTAGTATTGATTCTACTCTTTTAGCAATTTCTTGCCCCTTTTACCCCCAATATGTTCTTCCCCGTAACTGTATTCTTGTTTATTTTCTGCTATACTATTGAACTGCACAATTACAATTTTTTGTCGTGTCCTAGCCTCGTCACTACTTCGTCGAGGTTAGGCTCAGCACTTACTAAGTACATGGGGTCGGTTGTACTGACGCTACACCTGCACTTCTTTATGTTGTGCAGATTACGCAGCCGGACCCAATGGACCTCGTTAGGGGGAGTATCCTTCAGTCCATTCCAGACGACATCGAGGTAGTTCCACAGGCGTTCATGGATCTCGGCGTCACTATCTATCTTGCACTCTGTCATCTATGTGTTTCCAGACGGATATATCATTTTATTTCAAACTGTTGTTTTTAGCCAAATCTTAGACTGGTTCGTGAGGTTGTGACTCCACTTCTGGGTTTTGTACTTAACGGGATTTCATCGTTATTAGCTATTTTTATTTAGATTTATGTTAATGCTTTCGCACTTTATCTCAATTATCTAGTCGGTGTTTGTTATTTTCACTTGTTAATAAATCAATTCAGTTAACACGTTGGCTTTCCTAGCGGGTGCAACGTTAGGCGCCATCATGTCCTGAAGGTGGGATTTCGGGTCGTGACAAGTTGATATTAGAGCACTAGGTTGCTTAGGTCTCATAACTCACAGACAAACTTGGTACAGTCTGAGGGATCGGTACAAAGACGTCTGTACTTATCCCCTAGAGGCTGCAAAGTTAGGAATAACTTCAGCTTTCTTCTTTCATGTCGTGCAATTTGAATTCTTAATACTAATTGAGTTTTGATTCAATTCTCTCGCAGAAGGCGAGAACGCGTGCTTCCTTATCTACCAATCAGCAGCCCGACTCTCCTGTTGCAGCTCCTACGAAGGGCCGAGGCCGAGGCCGTATTAGAGGCCAAGGCAGGGGCATGACATAGCCTAGGGAAGTAGTAAAGGACCCACAGATAGACTTCACTGGTGAGGTTCCTACTCAGGCAGTTCCATTTGGACCAGCTCAGGTCCCAGAGGGGTTCATTTCCACCCAGGTGCTTCAGGACGCTCTAGTATTCTTAATGGGACTCATGGAAAGTGTGGCTCAGGCCGGACTTCTTCCTACTGCACCAACCATCTCTCAGGCTAGGGGAGGGACCCAGACTCCTGTTAATCGCACGCCAGAGCAGCTAGGTCCTCAGTTCCAGACTCCGGCACCTCAGACGGCCTGAGTAGCTCAGCTGGGCATTGTGGCCCCGATAGTTGAGGGAGCAGCTATGTCAGTAGATTCTCTATGGAGATTGGATAGATTCACCAAGTTATTTACTACTACATTTACTGGTGCACCATCAGAGGATCCCCAGGATTATTTGGACAGCTGTCATGAGGTTCTTCGGAACATGGGCATAGTAGAGTCCAATGGAGTTGATTTTGCTACTTTTCGTCTTTCTGGTTCCGCCAAGACTTGGTGGAGAGACTATTGATTGACCAGGCCAGCTGGGTCTGCACCATTGACTTGGGCTCAGTTCTCCGAGTTATTCGTGGGGAAGTTCCTTCTAGTTACTCAGAGGGAGGATCTTCGGAGGCAGTTTGAGCGCCTCCAGCATGGATCTATGTCTGTCACTCAGTACGAGACCAGGTTCATCACTCTAGCTCGACATGCAATTATGATACTCCCCACTGATCGTGAGAGAGTGAGGAGGTTTATTGAGGGTTTGGATCAACCATCAGGCTTCATATGGCCAAGGAGTCAGGTACTGATATTTCATTCCAGGATGCGGCCAATGTGGCCAGGAGGATTGAGATGATTATGTCACAGGGTGGTAGTCAAGGGGATGACAAGAGGCCCCATCACTTCGGTCGATTCAGTGGAGCCTCATCTGGGGTCAAGTATTCTTTCGGCAGAGGTCATCTTCCAAGACCCTATCAGTCGGCACTTCAGGTAGCTCACAGTGCACCGCCAACTCCTATTGGTGCACCACCAGCACCTATCAGTGCACCGCCGCTTCAGAGCTTCCAATGTGGTTATCAGGGTCGACAGGGCCAGTTCCAGAGTCAGAAGCCACATCAGTAGAGGCCTTGTTATTCTTGCGGTGGTTTGGGGCATATTTCTAGGTTTTTCCCCCGAGGTTCTGGTGGGTCTCAGTATCAGGGTTCCCGTGCCATGGTTCCCGCATCAGGCATAACCCCACCCCCTCAGCTAGCTAGGGGTGGCGGTCAGGGTGCCAGAGGTGGAGTTTAGACCCATAGAGGTGGAGGACATGCCACGAGAGGTAGAGGTCAGGCCGTAGTAGGTCGACCCAGAGATGTTCAGGTTGGAGAGGCTCAGCCCGGTGCTATGCTTTTTCTGCCCGGCCTGATGCTGAGGCTTCTGATGCAGTTATTACAGGTACGATTTCCGTTTGCAGCCGAGAGGCTTCGATGTTATTTGATCCGGGTTCTACATTCTCCTATGTGTCTTCATATTTTTCCCCTTATTTGAGTATGCCCCGTGATTCCTTGAGTACTACTGTGCATGTGTCTACACCGGTGGGTGATTCTATAGTGGTAGATCGAGTTTACCATGCTTGCCTAGTAGTTATTGGTGGTCTGGAGACTCAGTTTGACCTTTTTATCCTTGACATAGTTGACTTTGATGTTATATTGGGGATGGATTGGTTATCCCCCTATTATGCTATCCTGGACTGTCATGCCAAGATAGTGACCTTGGCTTTGCCAGGGGTACCTCGTTTGGAGTGGAAGGGGACTCCTAGTCATTCTTCTGGTAGAGTCATTTCTTATATGAAGGCTTGGCGCATGGTCGAGAAGGGGTTTTTGGCCTATCTGGCCTATGTTCTTGATTCAAGCACCGAGGTTCCTTCCCTGGAGTCTGTGCCCAGAGTTTGTGAGTTTCCAGAGGTATTCCCTGCTTACCTGCTGGGTTTGCCACCTGACAGGGATATTAATTTTTTTATTGAGTTACCTAAGGGAACCCAACCTATTTCCACTCCGCTGTATCGTATGGCCCCGCCAGAGTTGAAGGAGTTGAAGGATCAGTTGCAGGATTTGTTGGATAAAGGCTTCACTAGGCCTAGTGTTTCTCCTTGGTGTGCCCCAGTAGTGTTTGTCAAGAAGAAAGATGGCTCGATGAGGATGTGTATTGACTACCGGCAGTTGAATAACGTTACTATTTAGAAAAAGTATCCTTTGCCGAGGATTGATGATTTATTCGACCAGCTTCAGGGTGCTTCAGTGTTTTCCAAGATTAACTTGAGATCTGGTTACCATCAGCTGAGGATTAGGGCGTCTGATGTCCCTAAGACAGCCTTTCGCACCCGCTATGGTTATTATGAGTTCTTGGTGATGTCATTTAGGCTGACAAATGCCCCCGCTGCTTTTATGGAGTTGATGCACCGAGTGTTCAGGCATTATTTGGACTCATTTGTGATTGTTTTCATTGATGATATTTTGATTTACTCCCGTAGCCGTGAGGAGCATGAGCATCACGTTCGGGTCTTCCTCCAGACTTTGAGGGATAGTTAGTTGTATGAAAAATTTTCCAAGTGCAAGTTCTGGTTGAGTTCAGTTGCATTTCTAGGCCATGTGGTATCGTCAGAGAGTGTTCAGGTGGATCCCAAGAAGATTTCAGCAGTCAGAGATTGGCCTAGACCCACCTCAGCTACAGAGATCCGGAGGTTCTTGGGCTTAGCAGGTTATTATCACCGGTTTGTGGAGGGATTTTCATCCATTACAGCCCCGATGACCAGGTTGACTCAAATGAGTGCTCAGTTCAGGTGGTCTGATGAGTGTGAGGCGAGATTTCAGAAGCTCAAGACAGCCTTGACCACGGCGCCAGTGTTAGTTTTGCCCATAGGTTCAGGACCGTATACCATGTATTGTGATGCTTCACGGGTTGGGCTTGGTGCAGTGTTGATGCAGGATGGCAAGGTTATAGCCTATGCTTCTCGTCAGTTGAAGGTTCATGAGAAGATCTATCCAGTCCATGACTTGGAGTTAGCAGCGATTGTGCATGCATTGAAGATTTGGAGGAATTATTTGTATGGTGTGCCATGTATGGTGTTCCCGGATCATAAGAGCTTACAATATCTGTTCAAACAATAGGAGTTGAACATGAGGCAGATGAGATGGTTAGAGTTGCTGAAGGACTATGATATTACAATTCTTTATCATCCGGGAAAGGCCAATATGGTGGTCGATGCTTTGAGCTGGAAGTCAGCCAGTATGGGTAGTCTTGCCTATTTATCAGTCGGAGAGCGACCTCTTGCTTTTGATGTTCAAGATTTAGCCAACCAATTTGTATGATTGGAGGTTTCTGAGATTGGCAGTGTTTTGGCCCATACTGTGGCCCGTTCTTCATTGTATGACCATATTCGGGCTAGGCAGTATGATGATCGCCATTTATGTGTTCTTAGAGATAGAGTCAGGCACGGAGATGCCAAGAAGGATTCGGTTGATGATGAGGGAGTTTTGAGGATGCAGGGTCGGATTTGTGTACCTGATGTGGATGGTATTCATGATTTGATACTTCAGGAGGCCCATAGTTCCCGGTATTCTATTCATCGGGGCGCCGCAAAGATGTACCAGGACTTGCGGCAGCATTATCGGTGGCAGAGGATGAAGAAGGATATTGTAGCTTATGTAGCTCAGTGCTTGAACTGTCAGCAGGTTAAGTACGAGCACTAGAGACCCGGTGGTTTGATGCAGCAGATTTAGCTTCCCGAGTGGTGTCCATCTCATGTACTTGAATTTAGTGGTGTCCAGTTGGACAAGGATTTGTCTTACGAGGAGGAGCCGGTAGCCATATTAGACCGGCAGGTGCGACAGTTGAGATCTTTGAGTTATCCTTCAGTTCGTGTTCAGTGGGGAAGTCAACCTGTTGAGGAAGCTACATGGGAGTCCGAGTCCGATATGCGGAGCCGATATCCCCACCTTTTCCCCGATTCAGGTACTTTTCTATGTTAGTTCGAGGACGAACGATTGTTTTAGAGGTGGAGATTGTGATGACCCAAAAGGTCATCTTGTGTTAATTTAGCAAAAATATTGTGTTCTGAGTCCCCGAAAGCCTCCGTTAATCTCACCTCGATGTGCTTGCACAGCCCGAGCGCGTAGTCGGGAATCCTTTATGTGGAAATGTGTTAAACAGTTGAATTGATGATAAGTAATTGAATAAAGTTGAATTTGGTCAACATTTTTGGTAAACGGACCCGGACCCGGACCCATGAATTGACGGTCCCGGAGGGTCCGTAGGAAAATATGGGACCTGGGCATATGCCCGAAATCGAATTCCGAGGTCCCAAGTCCGAGAAATGAATTTTTAAAGAAAATTGTTTTCTGAAAATAATAAAGACTTTTGAAAATGAACTTTGATGTGAAATCTGTGTTATCGAGCCTGTATTATGGTTTCGGAGCCCGAAACAGGTTCAATATGTGATATGTGGGTTATCTGTAAAATTTGGTAAGAAACGGACTTGGTTTCACGTGTTTCAAATCAAAATTGGAAAATTTGATAGTTTATGAAGTTTGAGAAATTCTATGAATTTTTTAGTTTAATTCATTATATTTATGTTATTGGTGGTTTAATTACTCAAATAAGTCCGTGGGATGATTTTGAAGTCGTGCGTATATTTAGTTTTGAGCCCCGAGGGCTCGGGCAAGTTTCGGGTAGGCGTCGGGGTGATTTTAGGCTTAGAAAATCTGGTGTTCTGCTGTTTCTGGTGGTCTGTAATTTGCCTTCCGCGATCTCAGTGTGATTCACGCGATCACATTGTTCATATGGCTGGGGGTTGGGAAATTACTTTACGCGAATGCAGGTCCTAGGACGCGATCGTAGAGCCTGGTGGTAGTGCTCTACGCGACCGCAAGGGGCCTCACGCGATCGCATAGCGTTAAAGGGATTTGGGGGTAGGGTAGCGTGTTACGTGAACGCGCTCGCTTGGTCGCGATCGCGATGGTCAGTGTCCAGTACTCTCCGCGATTGCAGCCCTCTCTTCGCGATCGTGTAGGCTTATTTCCCCCAGTCATTTTAAAGCCTTAAAAAAAGAATGTTATTATGGGAATATCTTTCACCATTTTCTTCTTCTCTACTCTTCTTGGGCGGTTCTTAGAAGACCATTCCACCATTCGTAGGTAAGTGTTCTTAACTCTAATTTCTTTCATTTTCTTCATCTATCATTAGATTCTAGGCCTAAAAATATGGAATCAAGGGTAGAAATTGTGGGTTTTGGGTAGAGTTAGGGCTTTTGAAAATATTGGAAATTCAACCTCATTCCGTGCCGATGATTATATTATTTATGCACGAGGGAACATTCTGTGCCGATGATTATATTATTTATGCACGAGGGAACATTCTGTGCCGATTGATTATTATTTATGCGCGAGGGCACATTCCATGCCGATTGATTATTGTTTATGCGCGAGGGGACATTCCGTGCCGATTGATTATTATTGATGCACGAGGGGACATTCCATGCCGAGTCATTATTATTTATGCGCGAGGGGACATTTCGTGCCGTGTGATTTTGAGGCTATGCACGGGGGGTCATGACGTGCCTTCTCCTGTCTATTTTACTTATTTCGAGTTGTTATTTCCTGCTTTACTTCTACTTTCCAGTTAGTATCTACAGTTTTAGCAATTGTTGCCCCTTTTATCCCCAGTATGTTCTTCCCCGTAACTGTATTCTTGTTTATTTTCTGCTATACTATTGAAATGCACAATTACAATTTGTTGTCGTGTCCTAGCCTCGTCACTAATTCACCGAGGTTAGGCTCGAAACTTACTTAGTACATGGGATCGGTTGTACTGATGCTACTTCTGCACTTCTTTATGTTGTGCAGATTACGCAGCCGGACCCAGTGGACCTCGGTAGGGGGAGTATCCTTCAGTCCATTCCAAACGACATCGAGGTAGTTCCACAGGCGTTCGTGGATCTCGGCATCACTGTCTATCTTGCACTCTGTCATCTATGTGTTTCCAGACAGATATATCATTTTATTTCAAATTGTTGTTTTTAGCCATATCTTAGATTGGTTCGTGAGTTTGTGACTCCACTTCTGGGTTTTGTACTTAACGGGATTTCATCGTTATTAGCTATTTTTATTTAGATTTATATTAATGCTTCCGCACTTTATCTCAATTATCTAGTCGGTGTTTGTTATTTTCACTTGTTAATAAATTAATTCAGTTAACACGTTGACTTGCCTAGCGGGTGCAATGTTAGGCGCCATCACAGCCTAAAGGTGGGATTTCGGGTCGTGACACTAAATATATCACCCTTATAACTCCTGTTGCGGCGTGCAACGCGATCCCACCTGTCCATCCTTATCACTCCTTGTTGCGGCATGCAACCCGCTCCCACTAGACATCTCATATCAATTTATTCATAAATTTCACAATTTAGGCCAAGCCTTTCACAATATTTTTGTCTCAACAATTATAAATAAGAAGCTGTATTTTTCTCATAAACATCATCAATATCCTCTCAACCATGGAACCAACAGGAAACATGAATATATATATATATATATATATACACACACATATCTCGTAGAAATAATGCCAAACCGCTCAACCGTTTTATACCATAAGGGAACCAGCTAAAACAACCAATACTCTTTCCAAAATAACCACAACAATATTTAACAACAAAATAACAAGGCCAAGTAATCATAGAAACAAAAATGAACATAGAACAATTAAGACAAGAATCAATTAAATTGGGAACGGGAAAGGGATCATGCTTAACAGGAAATTTGGTGGTGCATAGATACTTGTCACCTCACCTATACACTACACACATGCATTTCACATAGCAAACAAGTGGGTATTCCTATTTCCTCAAGTCAAAGTTAGACCACACACTTACCTCAATTTCGCAGGCCACTCACAACTCGATTATAGCTTTTCCTTTAGAATCTTGATCTAACTTGCTCGAATCTAATCATAATTAACTCAATATCATTAATTAAGGCTAAAGGAACTAACTTTATTGAAAATTACAATTTTTCCTAAGTTTTCTAAAAAAAAGTGAAAACCTGACCCTGTGCCCGCTTGCTCTAAACTCAGGGTTCCAACCAAATTACTTTTACCCATTCACTCATGAATCCAAATATACAATTAGTTTCAAAATTCGACCTCAATTCTAGGAAAGATTCAATTTTTACAAAATTCCCTAATTCTACCCAAACCCTCAGTTTTTACCATGAAAATTCTTAGTTTTTGATTTAAAAGATGAAAAACAATGAGTAATTGAAAGATTAAAGTTTAGAATTGATTACCTATGACTTGGGGATGATATTTAGTGAAGAAATTCGCTCCTAGGGCTGTGCGATTTGAAAATTTGAAGAAGAAGAAGTCTGCCCGTTTTATATATTTTTTTCTGCCAGCTATTCTACCTCGTTTCTCATGCCAAACGATCTCGAAACTCGATTTTTATGTGTCTAGTGGATTCCCTGTGAAATTCTAGTCAAGTTAGGCTTTTGAATCTGTAACGAGCAGACGGGTCGTTTCGCATATCAGGACCTCGTTCCCTTAAATGAGACTTCTTGTAGCGGCTTATAATGATTTATGACTTGGGGGGACGGGTGGTTCGGGACTCGGAAGCGTTTAGAGTGGTATAGGAACACTTGGTTCCTTAAGGTTGGCCTTAAAGGTCAAAGTTTGACTTCGGTCAACATTTTGAGTAAACGACCTTGAAATCAAGTTTCAACGTTTCCGGTAGCTTCGTATGATGATTTCAGACTTGGGAGTTTGTTCGGAATAGGTTTTTGATGTTTCGGCGCTCAATATCGAAATTAGAGTTTCCTTAAGTTTGAAATTTGGTTTGGAACGTTCTTTTGGGTTATCGAGGTCGGAACGGAATTTCGAGACCGAGAATAGTTCCGTTATGTCATTTATAACTTACTTAAAAAATTTGGTGTCATTCCGAGTAGTATTGTCACGACCCAATTTCGGAGTCGTGATGGCGCATGTCGTGAAACCAGGCAAGACGCCCTTTTTAACTAAGCTAAATTCAATTTCCAGTAAAAATATAATTTTAAACGAATTTATTGATAATACTAAGAGTCTGAAGTTTAAAAACAATATTTGAAAAACTAAATTTAAACCTCCAACCCCGGATCCGTTGTCACTCAGTCACGAGCTGCTATATATATAAAAAATAAAGAATGAAGAAATACACAACATAGTCTCAAAATAAGTGCAACAGGTGGAATAAGGAAGAGAAGACGAGGTCGTGATCGCTAGCTGCTACATCGACAACCCCAATGAAAACTCTGACAGCTGCTCAATATCCAATATCGGGTCCCGGTGTACCTGGATCTGCACACAAGGTGCAGGGGGTAACGTGAGTACACCAACTCAGAAGTAACGAACCCAAACTATGGGCTGAGAGGTAGTGACGGACTAAACCTCAATAGTTAAATCATCAGCGTACAAAATTTAGGCATGTTCACAGTTTATCAGAACATAACAACAAAGTATACTAGATATACCTCCATATGTTCTACATACCAACATGTCACAGTGTGAAAATGCACATAGTTCTCACAACTCTCCCACAGAAGTCCACTCAGTACTATATATGGCTCTTAGGCCCCGGGAAGTTCCATCCCGGAATATGCATAAACACCGGTGATCGTAGTCACTCTGTACTGAGGAAAAAGGCCAGTCCAGCCCCCACAGAGAAGATCCATCTCCGGAATGCAACACTCGGACAATATCCATATCCAGGGAAGATCCATCCCTCACATAACATCAACTTCGGACAAGATCCATGCCCAGGGAAGATCCATCCTCACATAACATCAACTTCGGACAAGATCCATGCCCAGGGAAGATCCATCCCTCATCATCAATGTGCTCACTCGGGGTGTAAAGACTCCGGAGGGGCCCTAGTGGACCAAGCGCCATATCAAGCCAATGAACATGATTTAATATCGTTGCAGTGTACAGTCCGAGCTCATAACTGTCTCAATAACAGGCTCTCGTCCTCACTCAATCATTACTCTTCAGTCTTACTCACATGGATCACAGATGCCTCCATCAGCCCGACACAATGATAAGTATGCATATAATTAACAATATTGAGACTGAGATATGAAATGGTATGCTATAACATGACTGAGTATATGGAATCAAACAATCACAAAATGAGACAGTAATATATGACCACTCGGGTCTCAGCATTTTCAGCATGAAGCCTAGCATTTATACTTAACATGCTTTCTAACAGGTTCACAATTACCACATTAACAGAAGCACATATATCATCAGGGAATAATCACTAGGCGATGCCATGGGATAAGCCAGGTCACAAATACTCGGTGCACGCTCGCACGCCTGTAACTTGGCATGTGCGTGACCTCAACAATAGTCATAAATCATTTAGCTCGGGGTTTCTAACCCTCAGAACAAAGTTTGGAAACATTACTTACCTCAAAACCGGGTAAAATACTATTCCGCAGTGCCTTTGCCTTTAAATTCGGCCTCTGAGTGCTCCAAAGCTACCAATTTCAGATTTTTATCATCAAATTATGCTTAAGGAATGAATTCAATTGAAGGGTACCAAATTTAGCTCAAAACCCGAAATTAGTCAAAACCCGACCACCCGGTCCCGCCTCTCGGAACCCGATAAATTTCATACCAAAATTTTCTTCATCATCTCACGAGTCCGTACATATCAAGAACGCTAAAATCGGAGTTCGTTTGACCCCTCAAATCGATCCCTAAAGGTCTCAAAATCTCAAGCCCTAACCCCACCTTTTTCCTACTGATTTTAATAATTAAACATTGATATAAGGTCTCCAATCACATATAATTGAGTTATAAAGTCCAAAAACCTTACCTCAATGAAGAACACTGATTTTCCCTCTTCAAAATCGCCTCAAGAGCTTCTTCCCGTTCAAAGATGGTGTTGAAAGGTCTAATGGTCGCGAATGGTTTTAATTTATACTTTCTTCCCAGGGGTTCCGCACCTGCGGCCCATGTCTCGTACCTGCGGGACCGCACCTGCGGTCAAAACAACCGCATCTGTGACTTTTCATTAAATGGCCAAACTCTGCCCATGCGACTTCGCAGGTGCGATCCTCCTCCCGCACCTGCGATCTTCTACTGGGCCTCTCTAATTCCGCATCTGCGGAGCTTTGCTCGCTCCTGCAGGCCCGCGCCTGCGATGACCCATCTGCAGGTGCGGTTACAGCAGCACCAGCAACTTCAGCAGCAACACAAGCACTCCAAACTCCATGTTAACCACTCAAAGCCATCCTGAGCCCCCCGGGACCCCAACCAAATATACCAACACCTCATATATGATCATTCAAACTTATTTGCACTCCTGAAACACTAAAAATAACATCAAAATACCAAAATCACATCAAATTCAAGCCTAAGAACTTTGAAATTTCTAAAATCCTCCAACGATGCCGAAACTATCCAAGACAACACCAATTGACCTGAAATTCTGCAGACATGTCAAAAATGACATTACAAACCTGTTCCAACTTCCGAAATTCCATTCCGACCCCGATATCCTATTTTCCACTGCCGACTGGAAATCGCCAAAAACTAACTTTCGCCAATTCAAGCCTTATTCTACACCGGACATCACAAAAATATTCCGAACACACTCCTAAGACCCAAATCACCTAACGAAGCTATTCGAGCCATACAATCCGCATTCCGAGGTCGTTTACCAATAAGTCAACCCTCAGTTGACTTTTCCCATTTTAAGGCTATTTTTAAGACTAAATGGCTAAATTCTCACCATAACCATTCCGATTCCAAGCCTACCAACTCTAACGCATCAAAAATAGTATAACCAACCTATGACAAGTCACTTAAACATACGTTCGTCCTCGAACGTGCCTAAAGTTGTTCCAAACACCACCAAAATTGTTGTGTAACCTAACATGCACATATTCGGAGGTGATCCCACGTCACTCTAATCCATATAGGTCTAATAGCACAACACAATTGAAATTTTGAAATCCAATCTTGACCCATAAACCTTAGAACTACATTTTCACTTCTGAATCAATTTACAAGATCATAATCCCAGAACTATAAACTGAATAAGTCTAGGTATACTGTAACAAGACATATACGCACCCCAGATGAAATCACATAATACACCGCGTGACTCAAACACCCATAGCGATAACTCATAATCACAATAGCTGCTCAGAGCAACCCAATATCGGTACATAACCTCTTATCAAGAAATGCCTTGCTCTTACACTTTCATATACTGCCGATGATGACAAAAACACGTAGAAACTAACAACCATTCGTCCGAGAAGTCAGACATGAAGCCCCCTCCCCTTCCCAAACAGGAATTATAGCAATTTTCTAAGCCGACTCCCGATATTTATCCTTCCAACTGTGATGTAGACAATTCTGACAATATTCATTCTAGGTCCAATGACCTCTTCTGACATAACACATCAATACAATTCGAAGCCATAACCTGTGCAACTCATGCACTCAACAACAACATCCTAACGTAATCAAATTATATAAAAGACTCATACGAGAGGACTATCCTTCCATTAACAGTTACCCTCACAACTTCATGCTAAAATCCTGGCACACATCGTAAAAATCAAAACACACGAATCCAATACCAAAGGTCATACCCCTACATAACTCCGCTACACTGAGTGATCCTAACGAAATGCTAGTTCACATGAAATACTTCAAGCCACCAGTAGATATCATTTACTTAGTCATTTGAAATTTCCAATGCCGCCTAAGAATTTTGACCTTCCTTCCAGAACTGAAACGTGAATTCATACATACAGATCTCGACTCTACAGAATGTACCGCATAAACCATGCCATCCTATGATAAATATGGAAACTTCATAACCCCTTCCGAGCCACAAGCAACTACGTACCCAACTAGCCAAGAACTTACATTTGATCCCATCTAGAAGCAAAATCACTATACCTCTCATGCTCCTCACGCCAGTAGAAAATACACATCTCTAACCGTGGTAGAAACCATCAGGAACTATTCGAATCCCACTTGTACAACACCCAACCGTCAGAACTGAATCCTTCTAATTCAACCATGCTACGCAGGTCACCAACACCCAAGAGCATTGCTAGGAAACACATGTAGAAAACTCATTACCTCATAAGCACCCAAAGAACTAACAATATCCCTTACCACACCAACACCCAAGGGAGTAACCCACACCCCCTAGGAAACCAACCAAACTCCTACTTTACGCACACTACTTACTTTACAAATAACAACTCAATCATGCAATGAGACTCATATCCCCATAGAGTATAATACAACCTGTATCCAGAATTTTTTTCCATTACTCGAGTCATTCTCAACTCTACCTCTGTAGGTCGTAACTGATCCACCAGTATACCCCAAACTAAAACCAATACAACACATCATCGGGCAACCAACTGNTTCACCATTGTAATAGTCGTGCCAACTCCCACAAGTGATCTAAACTCAAATTGCAACATATATCAATTACTGGTAAAAGAGAACTTGCTACAAAATAACATAAGAGGTCTTCCCATACACTCACGACTCGAGGACATATGCCAACTCCAGACAGAAGTCAAACACTCAACGTCCTCACTACATATCCAGCCACTCCCTTTTTGTTACAATCAAGCAATATAAACACATCTCACTCTTAAATCACACTTACCATATGGTCATCTAGTCACCAAGTCTCGTCAATAAGGACACTAACGGACATATAAGTCCCTAATACATGTGCTCACACAAACGGAATCTTGGCACTCAAGCCACAGATAAAAATCTGGCCTCAAGTCCTCCAGACTGGCCCCAAACATGCTAAAATCACATCCCATTCATGGAAGTCACAAGTCATCGGTGCACGGCTGATACCGAGCGCTCACATGTGCGTTTGAATACATGAAAGGAGTTCAAAGAATTACACTTCAGGTTGAATCAATGGATTCCCACGATAATAATTCGAGAATGTGAGATTTTTCCTAAAGGTTCTGCAGCTTCTCGAAGATAAGTACAGACGTCTCTGTACCGATCCGCAAGACTCTACTAAACTTGCTCATGACTGGTGAGACCAATTTAACCTAGGGCTCTGATACCATCTTGTCATGACCCAATTTCAGAGTCGTGATGGCGCCTGTCGTGGAACTAGGCAAGCCGCCCTTTTTAACTAAGCTAAATTCAATTTCCAGTAAAAATACAATTTTAAACGAATTTATTAATAATACTAAGAATCTGAAGTTTAAAAATAGTATTTGAAAAAATTAAATTTAAACCTCCAACCCCGGATCCGGTGTCACTCAGTCATGAGCTTCTATATATAAAAAAATAAAGAATGAAGAAATACACAACATAGTCTCAAAATAAGTGCAACGGGTGGAATAAGGAAGAGAAGACGAGGTCGCGATCGCCAGCAGCTACCTCGGCAACCCCAATGAAAACTCTGACAGCTGCTCAATATCCACTACCAAGTCCCGGTGTACCTAGATCTGCACACAAGGTGCATGGGGTAACGTGAGTACACCAACTCAAAAGTAACGAACCCAAACTATGGGCTAAGAGGTAGTGACGGACTAAACCTCAATAATTAAATCATCAGCGTACAAAATTTAGGCATGTTCACAGTTTATCAGAAAATAACAACAGAATATACTAGATATACCTCCATATGTTCTACACGCCAACATGTCACAGTGTGAAAATGCACATAGTGCTCACAACTCTCCCACAAAAGTCCAATCAGTACTATATATTGCTCTCAGGCCCAGGGAAGTTCCATCCCGGAATATGCATAAACACCTGTAACCGTAGTCACGCCGTACTGAGGAAAAAGGCCAGTCCAAGTCTCACGGAGAAGATCCATCTCCGGAATGCAACACTCGGACAATATCCATATCCAGGGAAGATCCATCCCTCACATAACATCAGTTTCGGACAAAATCCATGCCCAGGGAAGATCCATCCCTCACATAACATCAGCTTCGGACAAGATCCATGCCTAGGGAAGATCCATCCCTCATCATCAATGCGCTCACTAGGGGTGTAAAGACTCCGGAGTGGCCCTAGTGGCCCAAGCGCCATATCAAGCCAACGAAGGCATGATTTAATATCGCTGCGGTGTGCAGTCCGATCTCATAATTGTCTCAATAACAGGCTCTGGGCCTCACTTAGTCATTACTCTTCAGTCTCACTCACATGGATCACAGATGCCTCCATCAGCCCGACACAATGACAAGTATGCGTATAATTAACAATATTGAGACTGAGATATGAAATGGTATGCTATAATAGGACTGAGTATATGGAATCAAACAATCACAAAATGAGACAGTAATATACGACCACTCGGGTCTCAGCATTTTCAGCATGAAGCCTAGGATTTATACTTAACATGATTTCTAACAGGTTCACAATTACCACATTAACAGAAGCACAAATATCATCAGGGAATAATCACTAGGCGATGCCATGGGATAAGCCAGGCCACAAATACTCGGTGCACGCTCGCACGCCCGTCACTTGGCATGTGCGTGACCTCAACAATAGTCATAAATCATTTAGCTCGGGGTTTCGAACCCTCAGAACAAAATTTGGAAACATTACTTACCTCAAAACCGGCTAAAATACTATTCCGCAGTGCCTTTGAAGAAAACTGATTTTCCCTCTTCAAAATCGCCTCAAGAGCTTCTTCTCGCTCAAAGATGGTGTTAAAAGGTCTAATGTCGCAGAGCGTTTTAATTTATACTTTCTTCCCAGGGGTTCCGCACCTGAGGCCCATGTCTCGCACCTGCGGTCAAAATAACCGCACCTGCGAATTTTCATTAAACGGCCTAACCCCGCACCTGCGACTCACATTCCGCACCTGCAACTTCACAGGTGCGATACTCCTCCCGCACCTGCGATCCTCTACTGGGCCTCTCAAATTCCGCATCTGCGGAGCTTTGCTCGCTCCTGTTGGCCCGCACCTGCAATGACCCATCCGCAGGTACGGTTACACCAGCACCAACAACTTCAGCAACAACACAAGCACTCCAAACTCCCCGTTAACACTCAAAACCATCCCGAGCCCCTCGTGACTCCAACCAAACATACCAACACCTCATATATGATCATTCAAACTTAGTTGCACTCCCGAAACACTAAAAATAACATCAAAACACCAAAATCACATCAAATTCAAGCCTAAGAACTTTGAAATTTCTAAAATCCTCCAACGATGTCGAAACTATCCAAAACAATACAACCTGGAATTTTGTAGACATCTAAAAAATGACATTATGAACCTGTTCCAACTTCCGGAATTCCATTCTAACCCCGATACCCTATTTTCCACTGCCGACCGGAAATCGCCAAAAACTAACTTTCGCCAATTCAAGCCTAATTCTACACCGGACATCAAAAAAATATTCCGAACACACTACTAAGTCCCAAATCACCTAACGAAGCTATCCGAGCCATAAAATCCAAATTCCAAGGTCGTTTACCAATAAGTCAACCCTCAGTTGACTTTTCCCATTTTAAGGCTATTTTTAAGACTAAATGGCTAAATTCTTACCAGAACCATTCCGATTCCGAGCCTACCAACTCTTACACATCAAGAACAGTATAACCAACCTATGACAAGTCAATAACAATAATTTTTAATGCAAGTTCTACGTAACGACCAACCGGGACATTACAAGTATAGGTCGGTTCGACGCATTGTTAACGAATTCAAGAACTTGAAGTTCTTAAGTTATGATTCTAGGGGTTTGGGATGTGATTTTAAGTTCTAGCGTTGTTTTGAGTCTTGCGAAGGCTCGAGTGAGTCCGTATTATGATTTGGGACTTGTTGGTATATTTGGACGTGGGCTGGGGTGGGCCCAGGTGCCTCCCGGACACCACACGAGGCCAAAAACCAGCTGAAATAGCTGCCGGTGCACCTGTTCTGGTGTGACCGCGGGTGCGGTTGCCCAGTCGAAGGTGAGGGACCGCTCCTGTGGTCCCAGCCGTGCAGGTGCGACCCCCAGCGGGCAACCCATTTCTCGCAGGTGTGGACAAAGTTTCGCAGGAGCGGAGCTGCGGGTGCGGTCTCCTCTACGCAGGTGCGGGTCCCAGGCTTCCTCGTCCATTTCCGCAGGTGCGAGCCTTTGCTCGCTGGTGCGATACCACAGGTGCGGTCCTTGAGTCGCAGTTGCGGAACCACTACTAGGCAATGTGTTCTTTTAAACACGGGAAAGGTTCATTTTATCTATTTTTCTTCCACCATTGTCGACTTAGGGAGCTTGGGAAAAGGCCAATCCACCTAGCTACTGAAAGGTAAGTAATTTGTACTCCAATATTAGTTTAATACATGAAATCCTAGGTAGATTAACCTCCTAATTAGTGGAAAATCATGGGTTAGAGTGAAAACCTAGGTTTTATGAAAATTTTGAAAATTACCACGAAATTTGCCATGGAATCATAAAAAAAAACTATATATTACGATCCTTAGGCTATGGGTAAGCATTTCCTTCGAAAATTTCCGGAATCCGAGCACGTGGGTCCGGGGGTGTATTTTGAGATATTGCGAAATAGGCTAAATTGGTTAACTAAATAGGGAAATTCCATACTTTTGCGCATGAATTGATGTATTTGTGTAAAATTTTGCTAGTTTCGAGTCCTTGGGTGACGAGTTTAGAGTTTCAGGTGCGTTCTTGACCCGGAGAGTAGGTTCGACACAAGGTGAGTCTCTTTTCTAACCTTGTAAGAGGGAATTTTCCCCATAGGTGATTATAAATAATTGCATGTCCTTAATTGCGGGGGCTACGCATGCACGCACGAAGTGATGAGAGTCCGTGTGTAGCTACTACTATGTTATGATGGTAGTTCTAGGACTCACGAGCATGCTTATATGTGCCTTACATGTATTCCTAAATGTATTTTGAGTTGCTTATTATCCTTGAATTGGAATAAGAATATTAGGAAGTTGTGTTCCATATTATATTGCTTAAGTTCTTGCCTTAAAGTATAATATCGGTTAACTCCTTAATATTGATAATTTTATGTATGTATGAGGCACCCGCATCACACGTATGATTCGTGAGCGGAATAGCCCTACTATTATGTCAACCACGTCGCATGTTCGATTCACAAGCGGGGTAATAGATGCATCTATGGTTCGAGCCGTTCGACCCTCAGAAGTGCACATTTATTTTCGCGACGCTTCGGCCGTACACTTCCGACCTATTATGTGCTATATGATTTACTTGGAATTTGTTGTAATTGTATAAACTGTTTCATGTGAAAACGGGAATTTAGTACATTATATGCTAGTGAAATTTGACATGCAAAGGTAATTAAAACTATACTTGATAATTTATATCTTTGTGATTTCTACGATTGTTATGCCTGCCTAGTTCCTATTAAAGTATGTTATTTAAAAATGTTGACCCTAGTAAGTATCACGTCTACCTCTTGTCACTACTTCTTCGAGATTAGGCGGGATACTCGCTAGGTACATATATGTTTATGTACTCATGCTACGCTTCTGTACTTAATTGTACAAGCTCTGAGGCATGTGCATCTGGGTATTCATCCGGTGCTCGTCCCTGACATATAGTGGGCGTGGATTTCTCGGTGAGCTGCTTTCCTTGACGCTTATCTCAGGCAGCACCCTG